>NW_024102636.1:0-30000 GCF_013122585.1 Styela clava
TATTGGCGATGAGAGACAGTAGCAGAGGAGATAACATCAAGGCTATGCTGCACAAAGAAACGTAATATACTTATCTAGGCATACTAAACATATAAACAAATTTATACAGCCTATAATAGTATAATTGAGTAATTGCGTTCAAAAATTCTGCTGTGTGGATTATCAGAAACCCGGAATATTTGTTAATTTTTCTTATCGTATATTTATCGTTATAATTTGCTAAGCCTACCAAGCCATCTAATTTGTTTTGCATTTAATTCAAATTTTGCACAAAATGACCATAGCTAGCTTTTGACATCTTCATATTGTTATACAGTGGTTCTTAAACTTTTTCGAGCGCGACCCAAATCTGAGTTTTATGAATACTCGCGACCCAATCCTAAATAACGCAAAATGTGTTTTTAATGTTAGTACAGTTTGACTCAAATACAGACAACTATTTATTAGAAACAGTCCATTGACTCAGTGAGATTGATGAAACTGAAATTTCCTTTTCATTATATCTTCAATACACAGCTCTATTTTACTTAACGCAATACGCAAGTTGTCACGGGTATCGAGGCGATTGCGAGCTTAGTTTTGATAACCGTCAGTGCCAAATATCCTCGCTCGCACAAGTGCCTTGTCGCGAATTGTAGCAGAAAAGGCGTCCGCTGTCCGTCGCAAACACGACATCCTAGCTGGCCTTCGGTATCTCTCGCAATATACAACTTTTTACTCATCAAATGTGCACACACTGCTTCGTTCGCGGTAAATGGTGCCTCGAGATGAAGTCACATTTTCTCTAGATATTGAATAATCTAATGTCGAGAAGCGAGCTTTTTTATTGCGTCGTCTATTACAATTTACATTACCAAAAAGACACCCATTTTTGGTTATTTTAATCCACTAAGATGACATTCTACGCGGTCAACACAACGACAAGCGACGTGCATGGTTACCGATACCATAAAAATAATACACGTGACTGGCATATCAGAATTGTGATGTAACAATGAGCTCAAGACAGTTCTTTCCGTGAATGAAATTTTATATTTCATTATTTGCAAATACCCCAGAGTTTAAAAGCTAAATTGAAACATTGGGAAAGCTGAAAATTCGTCCTTCTCCTCTTAGATTGCCCTTGCATTGACGACCTTGTCGCGACCCATTTTTAAACCTTCCGCGACCCATGTTTGGGTCGCGACCCATACTTTAAGAACCACTGTTGTTATACCAATATACTTTACCTTTTTATATTTAGGGCCTCAATATGTGAAGACCATTTCCTGGGAACCGATATACTTCGGCATGGGAAAAAAAGCTTTTTAAGACTCGGAGCAGTTCCATGCAGAAAAATTCCCAGGAGTTCAGCTGTGTACCAGGAAAAAACAAGACCTCTCCCAGCTGTGCGTGAACCACTGCCGGAAAAAATTCGATATCGATCTACTAGGAGTTTGGTCAGTGCCACTTCATACTTGTCGCAATCTATGAAAGGTATGCATCTGTAGAAATTTTTTTTGCTTGTTTAGCAAATTTTGATTGAACTTTTTATACAGATAAGTGGGCTTTGTAAGAGCACCGAGGAAAATTTATTGCAGAGATGAGAAAGGATGATTACTGCGTGCCTAGTATAAGGTAGTTGTTTTTAAACAGAAGTTATCAATTATAGTTTGGTTTTCAACTTGCAGAGAATAGGATAACATGTTAGTTTTCAATTATTTTGTTGCTGTGTCATTTGAGTAGTAATTGAATTTGACAGCATGAATTGTAAGGTCAGCAGTTTTTCATTGTAGCGCAAGTTTGTCGTTAGGGAATATTTTTAGATGGCAGAATATTAAAACTCATACTAGGAGGCTACAGGATTGTACAGAGTAAATAGCTAAGATAAATTGCAAATACCAAATCACAAATATACCCATATGACATACCAAATTGTATCTAACAACTTATCAATCTAAAACAAACTGAAATAATTTTACACAATGATGAAAAAAGAGTTGAGTATGGAGAAGATGGTGCAATGCAAAGTGCTCATTTTTCTGGCTGGAAAGTCGAGATTGCAAAGCTAGGAGTTGACAGATGTGATACTCTGAATTCTGTTTTAGGTATACATTTTCTTTTGACAAGTTCACCTTTGTTTTATTCTGTAACTCAAATTTGTGTTATCCATTTAAGACAAATTAGGCAAATTGGAGTTGTGTTGCGGTATTGATCGACGGGATGGCAGTACATTGGTTCACCCAGTTTTGTCGTGGGGAGGTGACAAGATTAATATCAAAAATATATATCGGTCAACATCATGTAGCACAATTGGTATGTTAGTAAAAAATCGCTGTTCGACTGTCTCGAGAGCATATATATGATTGCAGGATATTTTTAGTGGATGTGTCAATTGGATGCCCAATGTGCAGCAGCTGCATGTCAGAACAGTTCAAAAATGACGAGGAAGAACACCATCCAAGCCAGGTCATGTTGCAAGTTGATGATACTGTGCATGATATGATCAAGGTCATGTTTACTTTTTGTTTTATTTTACGATCAAATAATTTTTAATGTACTAGACTCAAGAGATTAATTGTATGACTGACTTGTGAATATTTTCACAGGCCACTTTCGCTTCTGAAAGTTCCATCTTGAATACTTGGCAGCAAATATTTTTCCCTCTTCACGTCGGTACCATCCAGATGTGATTCGTTGGGCTATGGAACTCTATTGCAGATCGCCTTCTGCCTATGATCATCTGCGAACAAGTCAGGTGCTGACTCTCCCTTCCCCAAGCACTTTGAATCGCTATAGGTAAATGTAATGCTTCTGACAATTGTTGGGGTGTACTATGGTGAATTTAAATTAACTTTGATAACCATTTGGCCATGTTGTTTTCTTTCAGTCTATTTAAAAAAAATATTTTGTCTATTATCTGTCTACTTATTATATCATACATTGGTCAGTGACTCGCGATTGCTGATTTATTTTTTATTTTTGAAGAAATGTCATTCCACCACAATCTGGGATTAACAAACTGGCATTGAAAGAAATGGAGAGAGTCATCAAAGACAAGGGTTCATTGATTGGATTTGTTGCTCTCGATGAGATGAAGGGTAAGCTCACTTTAATTTTTATTTACAATCTTACATCATTGTCATATATATGAATCTCTGATACAGTTAGAGAAAATCTGGTCTGTCGTAACGGCAAATTGATTGGTTTCGTGGACAAAGAAATGGCAATAATGACCAGCTTGCTTCACACATTTTAGGTAAGTTGTTACTGGGGTTTTACTACGGTAGACTTTTTATGTAACGCAGTATTGATGTTCTACATGTTTCTTCAGTATTCTTTTTTTTTTTTTTTTTTTTTTTTTTTTTATTAATAAAAACATCACTTTTTATCCACACGATATAACACATAAACACAATTGCACTTTAAGAAAATGAGTTCATGATAACTTTCCACTTCTTAATGTGGTTCGACAGTTTACATTTTCTAGTTGCAATAATTTTTTCACAGTTAAATATACTTTTTATCATATATAAAAATTGATCAAATTGAGGCCTTTCATTACGTAGTTTACATTTATAGATATAATATCTTGCACTCAATAAAACACAGTTTATACCTTGGTTTTGCTCTACCCCCATTAAAATTTCTCTATATGTCAGATTAAGATTTAAACCATATTCAACAGTTAGCCATGCATTAACTATTTCCCAAAATTGTTGCACAAATTCACAGAAATAAAATAAATGTAACACGGTTTCAACATTCCTTTCACAAAATGTACATTTCGGACTTGATGTCTTATTTATCCTAAATAATAGGTCATTTGTAGGTACTGCTCGCAAAGCAAATTTAACATGAAAAGATCGAAGTCTCGATTCAATAGTGCAATAAAAAACTTTTTCATACTGCGTCAACCAATTATCCAAGTTCTTGCACAGTTCATTTTTCTATTTTCTCCTTAGGCATCAAGATTTTTACATTACGAAGCTTATCATATATGTATCTGGAAGTTTTATCGATGCTTCTAATATCTTCCAATAGACTAAGATGTGGATTGGCTTGAGGGGTTTTCACTAAATTGTTTTTCCATGCTTGGGGTATACATGATAAAACTTTTAAATATGATTGCATGTCATTATAAAAATCAGAAAAGCAATAATGATGAAAAATGATTGGAAACATTGCAATTTGGTGTTTTGAATCACAGATATCTTCAATAAAACAAATACTTTTTCTATTCCAATCTTCAATATATAACATTTTCCCTTTACTTGATATCTTTTTATTGAACCACAGTGGTTCATGCAAGTGACTTACATCAGTAACAACTTTAGATTTAAAAATATGCCAATAGCATAGAGTATCTCTCAAACATCTCGACTTAATGTTTTTAATAAATATTCCAAATGGATATACATTTCCATAGAACAAATTCATTCCTCCATATAAATTTAGGAAAAAAATTTCTATAGATTTCCACGAAGCATCAAATTCATCATTTACTAAAAATTTAACCCATCTTAATTTAAGACCAATGAAAAATGATTCAATATCTATCATATTAACCCCCCCTTCCCCTATAGGTGCAATTAACGTGTTACGTTTTATTCTCTCCCATTTTGAACCCCACAAAAATTCATAGCATATTTGATTAGTTTCCTTTATAAAACTATTGGGAAGTCTCATTGGTAAGGTGGATAATACATATACTAGTGTACTCAACATTAGGGATTTGATTACCGTAATTTTACCAAGGAAATCAAGATTTCTTTTTGACCATAATTGTGCAATCATTTTCATTTTCTGGAGTTTTGGCAAAATATTCACAGTATAAAGGTCAGCATCATTTTCATATATAAAAATACCCAACAATTTAAAATCTTTTGGGTTCCACTCAAGTCCTCGATCTTTCATAGGACAATTTTGGCAATGATTGTTTCCCCCCAGGTACAAAGCTTGGCATTTGCTCATGTTAATTTTGCATCCAGACATGGAATAGAAAATATCGGTTTCATAAAAAATTGTTTTGATGCTTTTTTCTGAGCCATCAGAATACACTGTTGCATCATCTGCAAGCAAGGAAATTTTAATTTCTGTGTTTCCAAGACAAATTCCTTTTATGTCATGGTTTTGTCGAATTTTACATGCTAATATCTCTATTATTAATAAAAAAATATATGGTGAGAGACTACAACCTTGCCTCAAACCTTTTTTAACTTGAAACATATTTGACAAATAGTTCATATTGATAACCGTACTTTGACTTTGGTAATACAATGTTTTGACCCACTTAATAAACATATGATCAAAATTAAAAAATTTCAACACTTCAAAAAGATAATCCCATGAAACAGAATCATAAGCTTTTTCTATATCTAAGTTTAGTGCAGTTCCAGAGAGACCTTTATATTTCACTACATCTCTGATATTAAAAAATAGTCTCACATTTTCACCAATATACCTTCCTTTGATAAAACCTTTTTGATCATGGTGAATCAATTTTTGTATTACATTTTTCAGTCTATTAGCTATGCTTTTGGATGCAATTTTATAGTCCACATTCAATAATGTAATAGGTCTGTAGTTTTCAATGTATTTCAGATTTTTTCCTTGTTTCGGAAGAAGCTTTATAACTCCTCTCGATTGTGATTTGCTCATTTTCCCGGTTTCTACAGAATAATTGTATGAATTGAGTAGCACTTCTTTAAGATGCTCCCAGAATTCTTTGTAAAATTCCACTGTATAACCATCTTCCCCCGGGATGGTATTTGTTCTCATTTCTTTCAGTGCGTTTTCGCATTCCCTCAAAGTTAATAGGCCTTCACTTTGTTGTTTTTCTTCCTCTGTAAGTTTTGTTGTCTGCACAGTACTTAAGTATGCTCTTATATCTTCTGTTTTTGAAATAGTTTTTGGAGTTAATAAATCTTTATAATACTCAGAGGCTATATTTGCTATCTTTTGTGGATCTTTGATTTGCTCTCCATTGTAATGTAATAAATTGATACCATTTTTGTTCACATTGTACTTTTCTTTTTTCAAAAAATATGCATTACATTTGCCTTCATATTCGGCTTGCTTGATTCTGCTTCGAACCATAGCTCCCTGGGCATCTTGGGCAATAAGGCTTTCAAATTTCATTTTATTTATGTTCAATCTGCTTATTTCTTCACTAGTTTTTGTTGGCATATCCTCCAGCTTTTTAATGTCGATTTCAAGATTTTCTCGCTTTTCATGGTTTTCTCTTTTCTTTCTTGAAGCATATTGAATCGTGTACCCTCTGATAATACATTTCATTGTATCCCACATTGTTGTTGGTTCAACATATGTATGAGCGTGATCTTTTATAGTTTGTTCTATTATCTGGTGTATCAATTCTTTATAATTTTCATCCATTAATAAACAGTTGTTAAATTTCCAGTATCCTGGACCACGATTATCTTTTTTCCAATCTATTGAAAAACTAGCCATCCGATGATCCGATTGAATACTTGCTTCATGCTTACTATCTATTGTATATGTAAGGAGTGAAGCAGATATAAGGAAAAAATCTAATCTGGAAGCAACTATTGGATTATATTGTTCTCTGGTATATTCTTTCAATCCAGGGTTCAGTTCTCTAAATATATCAATTAATCCAATTTCTTCAGCAATACAGTTAATCAGGTTTTGAACATTTTTGTTTTTATGTACTGCTTGTCCACCTCTTTTATCTAGTTTATTATTCATCACTGTGTTAAAATCTCCCCCAAGTATTAATTCAGAAATATCTCTCTCTTCTATTTTTTGCAATAATTCGAGAAAAAACTCTGTATCATCTTTGCTTGGACCATATAAGTTAACAAGCATTATGTTTTTTTCTTCAATTTCCATTTGAATAATTATATACCGGCCTTTTGGATCACAGTATAGATACACTTTCTTGTATGATAGTCTTGTTGATATTAATATTGCAACCCCCGCACTTTGTGATGTATAATTAGCTGCAATTATTTCATATCCTTTGAATGTGTTTATTTCTCTCTTCATATCATTTGTCCAGTGTGTTTCTTGCAGAAAAATGATTCCAAGCTTTCGCAAATTGAATAATCGAGATGCGTTTCTTCTTTTCTTACTATCTCGTAAACCCCTACAGTTGAATGTGGTAATTTTCAATGCCATTTAGTTTATTTATTTTTTGTTACTTCAGTACATCTGTATATTGTAGCACAATTTGTGCATACATGATTTTCCACATCTAAGATATTTTGCTTGAATCCGCACATACATTGCAGGTTAAAATACTCACAATTCACATTTAGACATTTGGAGATCTGTCCTATGCCTGGTGAGTCATTTAGCATTTGGCATGCACATATCGAGTGACCTTTTCCACATCTGCCGCATTCAATATATTCTTCTACCAACTTCATACTTTCCAAGTAATTGCAACAGGACAGATGGACTATTCTCTGTTCACAATCACCACATACCATGTTGTTTCCATTTTCTATGATTAGTTTTTTCTTATAAGTGACGTATTTATTGCTGCAGCACTTTTTCGTTACAAAATATTCTGTGTTACAGTTGGAACACGAGAATTCTTTTCTATTCTTGGGTATTTTATTAACAAATTTGCAATCTCCACATTCATCTGAAAAACTTGAGTTCTTTGATACTTTGATTGTTGATTCTATTTTATCTGAATATTCCTCATCCCGATTTCTTTTACTTGAAAGAATGTCTATTTGCATATCGCTTGAATCGTCTATATTATTTTTTTCTTTGAATGCAACATCTTCCCATCTGAACAAATTTTCTGTATCCATGTATTCTTCACAAAGTTCCCTAAATTCCTTTGCTTCGTTTTCTGTTTGTATTTCTACTTGTATATTTTCTTTTGGTGTTGGTGTTTGTATGTTCTCAGTACCGGTACCGGTATTGCTTTTTGTGTGTTCTGTTACTTCAATGTTTTGTAACTGAACATTCCTTTCGTGTGTATGCATTTCTTCAGCAACTGCTGTTTGTGGTAAGCTCTTTCTTTTTGGACAATTTGTAACAAAGTGTTCGGTGCTATCACACGCACGGCAAGTTTGCTTTTGTCCATCATATTTGACAAAAATTTGCCTGCCATCGATTTCTACATAACTTGGTAGATCAAACATATTCATATACTTGGTTTCTATCATAATATTCCAGTTCCCTGTACGAAGAGAAGGAGTTTCCTGATCTTTTACCTCCCAGATTTTCAGAATACCCTCTGGATTGATGTTGGTAAGTGCTATAATAATCTTTTTTATATCAGGTTCTCTGTATATGCCGGGTACCCCACGTAGAATAACTTTTGAAGAATTTGACAAAAGAAGTCTTCCTCGAACGTTTTTCATTCCTCCTGACATAATATACGACTCTAATTTCAAAATATCTCCTCTACATTTTGCAGTTACTTCAAATACATTCGACCTTCTTTCCACAAGTGCCTCCAATTCTTCCAATTTCAGGCATTGTAAAATTGCATGCTTCACTACTTTTCGATTATCAATATCATATGGTTTACCAAATCCCGCAACATACTTTATTTCCATGCAACATGGTCTTTCTTTTTTATTTAATGTTGTTGAGAATATTCTCTTTCTTGATTTCGCAAAATTCAATCCTATAGACGTTACTGCAGCGTAATTCCCAGCCGGGAACTTGTTCGCACCTCCGCTCGCCATCGCCATGAGACCTAAAATGTATGTTTTAATAATTGTGTGCGAACTTCTCGCTTATATTATATATACGCTTTGGTAAACACCACTCCAGATTATTCAGCCGCGTGGAGGCAACATGCAGCGTATCCATGACGACTACATTTTATTTTCCGGTTAAAAGCGGATTTTTTTTCAACTTTGATTGCTGGTATTATACCGTTATCGTCCCCGTTTTCTGATCTGTGTTCTTTGTTTCTGTTTACCTTAGGTTAGGCTATTGCACCACATTTCTGGTCAAAAATATCAAGTATTTTGTGGCGTCTAGAGCTGCCGCAAAACCATGGCGGGATTTCCAAACCATGGCCGCTAAGACCAAACTCTAACCTACGGCGACTGACTTTTTAGCTGCCACAAGCTTTTAGCTGGGGTTAGGTTTAAGTAGACATAATTCCGCGTGATAGACTAAAATATTGTACATGACTTTGTAAACATACCGGTAATAGTGCGATAAAACCATGGCAAGAGACGCAACTGTACGTTTGTGGCAGGAGCTGCCATGAAATGGTAAGAACTGCGACGCCCCGTACCGGTACTAGAATTGTTGAGATACTTAGGATAGGTTGGGCATTTACATATTTATGCCAGGGGAGAGGAAAGCCGATATACTGCTCAACCATATGGCAAACCACGGCTTCTCACCCGGTTACCAGTCCATGTCGGATACCGGTTATGGGATTAGTTAGACAATTATTCCGATTGCATGGACTTGAGGGTAGAGGTAACTGACCAGCGGTTATGTGAAATACCCTACAGTGGCGAGGAGTCCAGCAATCTTTTCAAACATAATTATCCTCCACAGAATAATTATGCGAACTTGCGAACCTTTTGAAATTGTTTACCGTTTATACTGACCTACCGTAAAACTGGCTAACTTCGGATGCCTTGTAATTTCGGATAAAGCTTTCAATCGTTTGTCATATTGTGCTTCTGGCAGTTTCTATAGTGAGTCCTTATATATCTAAATCAGTCATCATATTCAATCGCGCAATTTATTTTATTTTTTGATTAAAAAAAATCATGTTTCACGATAGAACTGATCTTCCGTATTCGAGCGGCTCAAATCGTGACTTCTACTGATGCTAACTTCCTCAAACTACCGTCTTTCGATAGAGCGTGATAACAATGTATATGGGAAATTAGACTGATCGCAAAATGTCGCAGAAGACTTGAGAAAAAATAGAAATTCGAATATTTTTTTATTATCAAAATAATAGCATCTGACGCACACGTTGAACTTGATGTCATGTTGCGTCACCGATATGGATTTGGTGCCAGACTTTCGGGCGCCGACGTGTTGGCGTGATTTGAAAATAGCAACAATATTTTGTTTGATTGGATCAACATCGACAATTTTTAATTTCTCCATTTGGAATGGCAGCATGGTTCAAAATAGAAAAATTGTGAGCAGTCGTGAAATACTGCATAATTATAAAATATATAACCAGTGATAAATTGCCACAATTGAGTTCTGTTTCATGAATTTAACAGAGGATTACATCAATGTAATATATTTCAAGTTTGACGCGAATCGGACAACAAAAGACTGAGTGATTGATTGAAGTATAGTGAAATCATCCGAAGTTAGCCGGTTTTACGGTACTTCTTTGAGGCAAAATACTGTCTCCACATTCCTCCAAAGAGCTGTGATATCATGGGTGTAAGATCAAAGATTTTGATTCAAAAGGCAAGTTCATAAAAATCGGCATGTGTGCTTTTTCTGTTCTGCGTGCTTTCCCTGATTAATATGACCATCAATATAAAACGTTATGCATATTTCTTTGTTTAAACTAGAAAACAGTCAAGAACAGTATAATTTTCCAGTAAGATATGAACTTGTTGTGGGGTCTCATGTAGTTTCGTACCCAACGTACTTCTAGTGGGCGTAGCATAACAATTTTTTCACGTGTCAATCCTAACCCCCACCTGACCACACCATCCAAAAATTATGTCACTACGACGTCACAGTGACGTAATAGAGCCCTTCAAACTATGCGAACCGTCATCCAAGACGCGCAGACGAGAACCCGAAATCGAACAGCTATTTCTTGTCGCAACGATCCCGATAGGGGAGAGATCGCTGACGTTAGTCAGTTCTTTATCATCGGCGCCGATGCCATTTCGGGCGATCGTACGAGTATTTGGCAAGCTCTATGACGTGATTGTGACGTCGTAGTGACGTAATTTTTGGATGGGGTAGTCAGGTGAGGGTAGGGTTGACATGTCAGAAAAATGTTATGCTACGCCTACTAGAAGTACGTTAGGTACGAAACTACACGAGACCCCTTGTTGTGACCCTGCAGGTGGTCACGAGACGCGCAAGAATCCATGGGCCGCAGAGATCTTTTCCAATATTTTGAGCCTGGGGCCAAGTTACCGACGACTTTTTTATTGTAATGTAAATTCATTTTGTTTAATAAACCTGATGAAAAAAGCTTGATTAAAATGGTGATTCTACTTTACAGTCCAGATTTAAAAAAGAATCACTGTCACAATTTGGATATATTTGATAACGAATACCCATTGCTAAGTAATAGTGCCATCAAACTGTTGTCCATATTTTCAACCAGTTACCTATGCGTTATGCGAAAGAATCGGCTGTACAATGCTCCAGAGCTACATGTTGCAGAAACTTCTTTGAGGCCTCGTTTGCAATCCTATATTGGAAACGAAACAGCAACAGAACTCTCACTAGACCTAATTGTGTTTGTACATGATTTGGCATGTACATGTTTTTTATGTGAAATGTTTTGTATGTACATGTTTTATATGTGCCTTTCTTATACATAATGGGTGCCCAGCACTGCATTTCATTATGCAAATATATAAATATTTTATGTTTCAGCCATTACAATTTTTGGCCAGCACATTATTTCATAATTTTTCTTCATGTGAAATGTTTTTAAGTTCATCTTTTTTTGTCTAGATTTCTAGAAGCATGTTGAGGGCCCAGCATTGCATTATTTAGCGCAAATATATGGTATTATTCTCTGTTCCGGTCCTTTCATTTTTTTGCCGGTCTGCGAGTACATTTAATTAATTTTACCTGTCCACCAGGGTAGAAACCACTGATCAACATTACTGACATAGCGGAGTCTAACGCTTGAACTACTAAGCCACTGAGGCTCATTAAAATAAAACTGATCTAAATGGTTATTTTATTCTTCACAGGCTCGATTGTTTTCTTTATATCTGGGGTAAACAAAGATCGTTGCACGCGATCGAGAAAGCGGCGTTTGTGGTTGTTTTGGACGATGAATCCAATGTATTAGACGTTGATGTCGTGACAATTTTCTCAAAGTTCGTACGTCTGCTGTTGCATGGAAAATGCCATAACAGGTGATTGTATTTTATTTAAGTTATTTTTTTGAGGGGGGAGGTCACTCTCTCTCTTCGACTAAGGTTTAGATAAGCTATGATTAAAAGCTATGATGATATTTTTCCACAAAGTATCTCATAACAATTTTTTTCTGTTCTGTTTCTAACCCTAACCCAGTACACACACTATGGGACATTATGTGCGAGTAAATGCCCGGGCTGTGAATTATGCTGGAGTAGAGGCTTAGTTTGGCAAGTTTTCATTAATATCAGAGTTTAAGGCCGTAGCCGTATTTCAAACTCATGAGTCATGACAGGCTCCAACTCATCCAGGTTGCAATAAATTAAGTATGCAATGTTGAACTTGGCAGTTCTTAGTCCTAAAATTGAATCTCCTTAAGCGAGACCGTGACAGCCTTTTGTCTAAAAAAACTTGCCTGTGGGTATTTATAAAGGGCCTTGTTTTTTGTGACTGCTAGAGGCTAATAAAGAATAAATTCTATTCAGATGGTTTGACAAATCTTTCCAAGTTATTTTCTACAAAAATGGGTGATTCGGAATGAACGCGGAACATTCCTGGGCTGACGCTCCGATCATGAGTCATCTTGCGAAAGAAGTCTTGTACGATGAGTTTGCAAACTTCGGATATAATGATGACGGTACCTGCGTTGGAGAATTAACTACGACCCTTCTTCCTCCTCAGCGTTCATAATAGAACATTCCAGAACCTGTAAGTGTTGCTTTCGGATTAAAAATATTTTGTGTTCGGGAACACTAATTTAATGCCAGGTGGAATCAGTCTCTCAATCTTGGCTATTCGATTGAAAATATCTTGCGTGGGAACACCAATTTAATGCCAGATAGAATCAGTCGTTCAATCTTGGCTATTTCATTGAAAATATTATATGTGGGAACACTAATTTATTGCAGAGTGGAATCTCTCATCCTGACCTAACCTACTGCTCAACTGAAAGTATATTGTGTATGGGAACACTAGATTACTAAAGAGTGGAATCACTTATCATTTGAGCTATTTGATCAGAAATATATATTGTAATTGGGACTGTTTTAATCCAAGGTGGAATCTCGCTCCCATATTAACTATTTGACTAAAAATGTTTTGTTCTGCTTTTGAGAACCATGATTTCATAATCTCATTTTTTGCTATTCAGTGGTTCCCAACCTTTTACGGCTCATGGTCCCCTTCCAGAGGTTTTCAGCGCTCACGGCCCCTGTTTATCATTCCAGTGGTATTTATAGTGTTATTTTGATTGGTAGTTTCCAAATCCCATTATGATCAAATAATTCATGCTCAACAAAGTGAAAACACCCTGTGGAATATCCTTATCAAGCAATGAAACTAGAAAAAGAACATTTTTTTTATGTAATCATTTTTGCACATAGCATTGTGGCCCCCTGAAACTGCTCTGTGGCCTCCAGTTGGGAACTGCTGTGCTATATATTAGCATTTTTTGCTTGGGAGCGCTGATTTTATACAGAGTTGAATCAGTATCCTAACAATTAATTTTCCTTTATACAGTGCATCGACGTCATTTAAACAAGTCTAAAGATTGCAAAGCTTTTATCTGATGACGTAGACCTCCACGTGTTCCCATTTCGTGAATTCGGAAAAGGATTGATCAAAACTTTCCGAATGTCTCCTTATGCTTTTATCCAATTGTCTCTTCAACTTGCACATTTCAGGGTAAGAGAAATGAAAAATATCATTTATTTAACATTTTATTGGGGCACTTGAAATTTTGAGTTCTTACATAGTTTCTTGTCATCCGTTTGATAAAGAAAGCGGCTGTCGCTTAGCCTTACAGTAATAAAGGCGCCGGGCAAAAGATTCAACACAGTAACAAGAGTAAAAAAACTATGAATTTTTACCCATGTATGCGCCCTTTATTAAAACACAAGTTGTCATATAAACTCATAGAAACCCGTGTCTTAAGGCCGGCCAGAGCCGCTAGCTGTTACGGTCTATCTTGGCAATTAGAAATTTCAGAAACCCGCTTTCAAAATTCCTGGCTACATCCTTGGCTTTGGTCATTGACTTGAGTATCCATTCATCGATGACTCGCCACTAACTTGCTAATTCTGACTTGACTGTGGACTCGGATGACTAATGAGTCGTATTGGGGATTTTTGCCTAAGACCTGTGATTCCCAACGTAAACTCAGTTTTGCGCTTGGTATTGTGCCCTCCCTCCAACCGCTCTTTGGCCCTCATGAGGGCACTGGTTGGGAAATGTGGCCCAAGAGACATAGACGTAACATGCCAACCGCACTAAAAGGAATGAAATATATTCATAACATTAGCATAAAACAGATCGCCTGCACAACTTATTGCACCCTGTATAAGGTGCTATGTAATGGTTTTGAAGCAAGGGTGCGGTCAGGGAGGGGGGTTTGAGAGTCGCAACCCTCTTTTTTGAAATGTAGAACAAAGCATTTCTCTGTATCATACATAAGTTGCCATACAGACTGCTTTCTCATATTACTTCCCTTAAAATAAAAATCATTTTATGACAGGACAAAGGTCATTTCAGTTTAACTTATGAAGACTCGATGTCGAGATTGTTCCGAGAAGGGAGGACTGAGACTGTTCGTTCATGCATGACTGAATCCTGCGCTTTCGTTCGGGCCATGGAAGATCCAGAACAAACTGTAAGTTTATTGTTTGACTAAACCAAGCTGTGCTCATTAGAGTGTGACTAGTCAGAATAATGTAATTATAATAAACAGGACTCAATGCTGTTATTTCAAGTTTTATAATCTGTGGCCCCCTTAAAGACTTTCAATGCTTGTGGCCTGCCAGCTCTTCTATGGAAGTACTTGGTTTCGATAATGAAAAATGAACGTAAAAGAGTAAATCTATTACAATGGAAGATGTTCACTCACATTATGTGAGCCTCGTTTAGAATATTGTTACTCATGCTCTCAACAAACATACTCAAAGCCAAAATTAATAAAATTCGGTTTTCTCGTACAGTTCAAAGTCATATTTCAAATGGAACAGACTTTGGGGTCACAATTGGGTCAAAATTTCCCGACTTCACAGCCTATGTACTGTGACCTGTTACTAAAAATTTCTCCACGTTTTTGTCAGGTTGCTGACGATGGCTACGGTATCTCCTACATTATCTGCCACGAAAACACCATGATGTTTCACATCTCGAGCAAAGTCTCCTCTCACGAGACCGTGAGTATTCTTTTTATAATAGTTTTGAGATGACCTGCATTTGCAACTGCTGCTTCGTAAGTAACAAGTATTTTATGAAGGGCACCAACCTGTGAGACAGGGCTGTGCTGTGCCACCTGCGCCCAGCGGGCCAAAATCAGCCCACAAAGAAAAATATTGTGGGCTGCGGAGAAGTTCCAATTTTGAATATTGTGCGGCCCCCGTAACGAATTTTTGATTTAGTATGTGCCAGTGATTCCAATCACTATGCGTTGTAAAGCCTGTATTTGAGTCTAATTTATTATCTATGTCTTTGACATTACAATGCCCTAACAGTTAGCTTGTGCGAAGCATACAACGCTTGTCATGAGATCAACAACTAAATTTTTCATGACTGCTACTAGAAAACCTATGTTCAATAAAGGTGCGTTAACCACCTGATCATTAATTTATTATCAACTTGGCTGTGTGTGTACCAATATGGCGGCAACTAATTTTGCCTACTTTACATCAAGTTGTGTGATGAGACTGAAACCTATGGGAAGGGGGTGTATTTACTTGGCTAACACAGACAGTACCCAAACTCGTAATAGAACTGAAATAAGGTAAATCAAGATAAAATTATGGCCTAACTCTAACCTGGCGCTGACTCTGGTTACACTCATTTGAATTAATTTACATTCTTATGTTATCTCTTTATCTTATCTTATCAGAACTCATCTCGATTTGCTGATAACATCGAAAAAGCAATGATGGATGTGAAGGACCTCTGCGAATATGCAAAGAAAAAATAATTTGAGAAAAAAAATTAGGAATTATTATTAGGTTTTAATGCATTGTGTTTTATAAAATAAAGGGGGGAGCACTGGGGGTAAAAAAGTAGGGGATTTTATTTTGATTTTACTTTTACTTTTGTGTGAAAAAGCGTGTTCTATTTTTTCTGTAATATTTACTGATTGTGTTTTCATCTTAGTGTAAAACAGATTTGGAAACCAAGAAAAAAAAATTCTGAGGGATGGGGGAATTTTTCAGATAAATTTGAATTTGAGTAAAATTTTATATAAATCACGATTCAGCATACTTGCATAAATATTTTGTCAATTTTGAACAAACCGGCAGTGGCTAGGTATCACTGTAGGCTCTGAAGTGACTCTGAACTTTTTTTCTGCCCCCTCTCCCCCCTCTTTATTTTTCGTTGTCTCACTCAGGTGAGAGCTGTATACAGCATATATATCCAGACATGTTTTTCAAGTTTTTTAAGAATTTGGGCGCATTTGCCTGTGGTGAGGTCACGACACAGGACCCAGAGAGATTATGACATTTTTTCTCACACCCCCTGTCCCCCCACCATTTCAATGTCCCAGCCAGGAAGGAAAACCGCTCTAGTGGGTGCTATCTGTTGGGGTCCCAGTTTTTTCTCCCCCTCCCCTCTTTTTCCAAGATAAACTCCTATGTTGTGCTCCTCGCTTTTTCATTTTCTGTATATTCAACATATCAACCACTTTGTATTTGTTTTTCGGGAACACCACATAGTCACAAATATTTTTGATAATAACCCCCCGTCCCCCCCAAAAAAAAAAATAATAATTGTTTTATATTCATATTTACATTAACAAGAATACAGCATAGATGTAAAATATAATAAAAAAAATTCTTAGTTCATTGTTTTGACCCTCACAGACGTATTAAATGAAGGTAAAAACACTTTAACAATTACTGATTAAAAATCAACAAATCTGGTCAAGATAATATAAGACACAGACACAATTCTTTTTGACAATCAACTCAGAAGAATGTGGTGTTCCCTCCATATATATTATATTTGTGATTTTCTCTGATAGACTGTTAGGAATTGAATATTTTTTGATGTTTTAATTATGATTCCCGGACTGAACTTTGGAAACCAAATTTGATAATGAGAACTGTAGCCTATATACAGGGGCATAGCCAGCAGGGGGTTTTGAGGGTTGCTCCTTCCTTTTTTTAAATGTAAAAAAGGCATATTACTGATTTAAACATAGCAATTGTCTGTAAAGAAAACTTCTTTGACCTAATTTTTGAGTTTTTGTCGAAATTATAGTTATCACCATTAGAAGTCCGAAACTATAATTAATGAAAGAATTCCAAATTTTGACCACAAAGAACTAAGACTCTGTGTCCAATCTCTACAACTCTGATTTTGTGTTCGAATTTTTGGTGAAACGATATTTTTGTATGAGTTATGAATGATTATTCAAGTATTTATTCGAGTGTATTTTTTTTTCGCAGGGTGGTGTATTTTGCTAATTATCATATTTTTTAGGAGCATGACATTTACATTACCAGAATCTCAGAATGTGTTCAAGTTTTGCTCTTTATATACAAGCCCAGGCGCTCGGGAAATATTCACACCAAGATGACGCACAATCTGAACAACCTTAACCTGGTACACATACTTTGCTCAGGTTGTGCGCCATCTTGGTACGAATATTTTAAGAGCACCCAAGCCCGAATTAATTGTGTAATGCCAGCTTTTTTCTTTACTGGATGTAAATCACAGCGTTCTTGGCTGATTTTTAATTCTTAGTGTCCGAAAGTATTTTTTACTCTGAATATTCCAATGGATAGTGAAAATAATGCCATAGATTAGGGTGCTCCCGAAGTATGTGCACCAAGGTGTATAGGTACCAGGTCAGAGTTCAGGTTGTGCGCCATCTTTGTGCAAATATTTCCGGAGCGCTTAGATTTGAATTTTTGACTCCGGACTCTACTCTAGTAGTCTCTAGTTTTTAGTCCGGTAGTTCCCAACCTTCAACAGCTCCCTTCCTGAGGCTTTAAGGACTCATTGGCCCCCTGTTTATCATTCCAGTGGTATTTATAGTTTTAAATATCCCCGGTTGGGAACCGTTGCTTTAGTCTTTGAATACAGCTTTTCAATATCAATAAGAGCAATTCAAACTCAACTCTGCCGGACTCCAATATTGTTAATAAAAGCATGTCAAACTGCGGCCCATAAGAAAAAATTGTGTGGTTCGCGCAGAAGTGACAATTTTGAAAGGTGTACGGCCTGTAAAACGAGTTTTTATTAGTTCAATCTGGTTCGTGCTAGTTATTCCAATCTCTCTGCATCGCATAGTTTATACCCGAGTTCAATTTATTATTTATGCTTATGACATCACAGAAGCGAACTACACATGCCATAAGATCAATAGCCAAACTTTTTGTGCCTGCGACTACTAGAAAGCCTATGTTAAAAAGGTGCGTCCCGCGGTTTCACCAAGTTATTTGTATCTGGCCCTCTTGTATTAAAGGTTTCCCACCCCTGGATTAAACTATTCAATCTCAAAAAGCTCTCCCGTTTATGATCACTAAAGCATGACTGGGCAGAATAATCACATCCTGACAAGCAGGGTAGAATTCTGTAATTTGAAAGCATTTAGATCTAAACTTTTATACTGCTGAATTCAGACCCGCCGTTCTCTCTCTATACTTAAACTTTAAGCTGTTTTTGTGTGTTTTGAAATTTTTGAAAGTAAATTGGACAAATATCAACAATATTTTGCAGGATTGTGTTTTTTCTTTGAAATGGAAGGGGTGAAGACATTTTGAACAATCAAGAATGATAAAAAAAAATTGTGATGCCCTGGTACTCAGATTGTCGGACTTGTCGATGTTGACATTGCAAGTTTGAAATATTGAGTTTGAAGATCAGATCAGGGTCAGACCCCTCTTCTAAAATGTAAATAAAACAAATTTTTCGTATCACACATAGAAATTTTTCATAGCTTAGAACGCTTTTTAGACCCTGAGCCGGTTCTGCTAGCTGTTATGGTCTAACTTGGCAATTACAAAGTTCAGAATCCCCCTTCGAAAATTCCTGGCTACACTCCTGTCTCTGATCATCAATGCCGACCTAACATGTCTTTTTATAGCTTTTTGTTTATCAGAAGAGTTTTCGAATCCGTTCAGACATATGACTCTTTTCTTCCAAGAGAGTTATTTGATGAAACACGTTTCTTACTGTATGTGAAATCTCAGCTACCTATTTGACAAGTTAGTGGACATAACGATCGTTTTAATATTATGTTGTTGTTCTTGTTATTCGTCATCATTAAAAGATCGCTTTTCTTTATGAATACTGGACCAATTGCTTTGAAATTTATAGTGGTTGAAGACCTATTACTTTTATTTATTCCTAAATTTCGTATGAAATCTAATATATCATCCAAAATTTTGCTGTATTATTTCATCAATGGGAACACTGGCTGTCCGGTTTGATTCTGTAAATCCTTGCTACGCAAAACTCGGAAATTTTTTGAGGGTACCGGTAGCGTCAAAGTTATGGTTAACGTGTCCATATATTTGAGCATTGCTCTCTTGTCCTAATAATCATGACTGACCTGGGCGAATATTAGAAAAGTTCACACTAGGTGACAGTATAGAACAACAAAATTCATCAACGTGGTCTTTGAATGATTGACATCTGAAGATCAAGACATTTAATTTCAACTCAACTAGGACTTGTACATCAAATAATTTTATGCAATGATTTTGTAAATTATCAAACCAATTGTAATCACCCTTTCTTTCATCTAATATGATATTTTGTGGGAACTTAAATAGCAGCCACGATGCGGCAACGATGAGCAATATTCTTTTCGGTATCCATGGTGACTTAGGTGTAACTTCCGGCCTAAATAATTTTACACATCATGAAGGCAAAGTATTGAAAAAACAGGCGAAACTTTGGAATTCTTAAAGTTGGAGATGTAGCTTAAATTTACTATTAATTTGAGGTTGTTGATATACAACAACTTATTTTATTGTAAAAAGAAGATTATTATTAGGATAGGATAGAAGAGAATTTAAATATCCTGAGGAAGAGGAAAGTTAATAATAACACCACTTAATCATATGGAAAACCTGTCCTGTCGGGTATGGGATTAGTTAGCAAGTTATTTGATTTCGGATGCCTGTACTTCATAGTTAAGGGAGTTGCAACTGACCAGTGGTTACGTGAACCACCCTACGGTGGGGAGGAGTCCAACAATCATCTTGTACATAATTATCCATCACAGGATTCAAACCTGCCAACCCACGCAAGGTAAAATCAGTGGTGCGGCGGCGAGAGTATTCTAACGCTTAGCATGATGAGTCGCATCAATTAGCAGAAATTAGGCTTGCCAATAATTTTTTTTATATGCTTTCTTTCCTGGTTTTTATGAGTTGGATTCAGTTATTGTCCCACCTTTCTCCGTTTATCTTATTATCCCAACCCGATATAAGCACAAATAACAAAATAAATCAAATGATTAATAGTGGCGCAATAACAATATATTATTTTGAAAGTAACCCAGAGTTTATCCCAAATGTTTGTGTTGAAATACTCAAGAATTGCAATTTTTATAATTTATTGAAAATGCAATATTTATGTGTAAATATTCATTTCCACCTATTAGTGATTGCTTGCAAAAGACCTAGAGTATAGATGTAAACCTAATACACCAATAAATGTTTGAAAGTGCATAATTGGTTTTAATTTATTTATTTCGAATCATCATAATTGCAACAAATTCATTTTGTACGCAAATTTTATTGTCAAAATTCATTATTATTATGATTCAGATTAAAAATTGAAATTTCCCAGGCCTCAATAAAAATTTGATATATATTTGACTTCTTATAAACTCTTTTGGGCCATGTGGCTAAAAAGCTCTACATAAGCCTTACCTATGTTGGCATTGCAGGTTAAAATGTAGTGTTTAAACCATTCACACTTTTGAATAGGAAAGATTTCAGACTCCAAATATTGTACATCAGTGGAAGCTTATACAGAGCCTATTTTAAAGTGAAAGGCAGGAAACAAACATTAAATAAATGTTTTTGTTATTGATAGGAAAAGCTATAGGACAGTGGTCACCAAATTGTGGGTCGTGACCCCAAGTTGGGTTGCTCTAAATATTTTAGGGGTCACCCAGTGTCCGGCGTTGTATTCTTGTTTTATTTTTTAATATTCTATTGTGTGCATTCTTCACCGAGCTGACTAGCACTACATAGCAAATTTGGATATTCTGAATTATCGGTATATCTTTTATACAGGGATCCGCAAATACAGGGTTGTGACCCAAAACCGTCCACTCTTAGTCGCAAAATAATTGCAATTTTCCGTAAATATAAGAATTGTGTCTGTGTAGCATATTTATCTATCACAACTTTATGAACATCTGATTAAAATTATGGATGTTTTCCTGAGCATCGACATCTTTATTTACTGCCGTAACATTGGCCAATCAGCATAAATGCAAAATTTGATGCAACAATAAACGTTTAAGCATACACTCAAACACTTTTGTGTCACTCAGACAGATTTTCATGGTGAATATTATCTTGTTTTCGCATGCTATTTCATAAGTTTTCAGTCGTGTTTTGGTAAATATAAGTCCAAATCAAATAACTCAATGATCATTTTGTCTTCGTATGAGTCTCATTTTAATTGCAGTGATCAAAAATTAGAATAAAAATAGCTGTGACAGACTAAACTAACTTTTCTACCGGTACATTTAATTGGAAGGTTGTTGAATGTTTTGATTTAAAAAGATAGTCTGAAACATATAAACTGGTTTATAGGCGCCGACTCGTAAAATCACTCTTGAAATACCGGTAAGTACCAATAATTTTGCACAGGTAGAGTATACAGAAAGAATATCAGGGGATCAAAAGTCGGGATAACATTTATTGCATAGTTGTTCGAAATGTTATTTGTTATTATCCTGCTACGTAGTCAATTGTATTGTTTCGTAGCAATGCATAGTTAGCAGTAGCTGTGTGTAATTGCTAAATAAAACAGATAACAAGATTTTATGTGCTAATTGTCAGATAATTTTGTGCAAGAAAATTGCTGGTGTCAATAATAGTCTTAAAACCGATAGTCAGTTACATGCTTACCAAATCTTTGGGTCGCGAGAAATTAGAAAAACCTATTTTGGGTCGCAAGAAAAAGTAGTGGCGGACCCCTGTTTTAGAATAAGGCTATTATGTAATGACAATAATCTGAATTATAAGACCAAATCAAGAGCGTATGATCAATTTTCGAAATGCGACACAGGCCTGAGCTGGCATAAAGAAATAAAAGTACTCGATTGTAACAGACACAAGTGTGACATCACAATGAACAGTGGCGAACAAAATATGCATGAAACATACATTCTCTGAAATTATGGGAAGTTGTGGGGCGTCTATTTAGGCGTTGGAAAATATGGCAAGTCAAATTTGGGAACGCTATGTTGCAAGTGCACGAGAATAATATTTCACTGTGATTAGTTTTTAGTGGTTTGAATAATTTTAATGAATATTTTCTTCTTGACTGTGGTATTCATATACCTTGGGGTCATGAGTGCTTATCTTACGCCATAATTTTTGAAATGGGGGCTGCGTCTTAAAAAGTTTGGCGACTACTGCTATAAGAGACTGTTTTGAGCTTTGGCAAGGAGTAAAGCAGGCACAAGATTTTAAAATCATGCAGTTCTAATGTCTGTTGCGTTCAGTTGAGGGATTAAAACTATTAGCTCGATACTTGTCAGAAGCATTGTTCAGAGTAAAGTGTATTCACTCCAATAAACAAAAAAACTTTTATTTTCTATTGGAATCTAAATTTTGGTCAAAAATCAGATTCAGTCAGTCCATTCATATAACTTACTATCGAGCATGCACTGATAATCCTTGTGTTAATTTTAACTTGAATATATACATTTCATTTTATGTTTTACTAAAAACTTAGAAAATATATAACGAAGTCTTACTGAAATTGAATTCAATATCCAATCAAATTTTACAAAAAAATCTTCCCGGTGTGTCATATTTTTTCTTTAATAATATGTTAATGAACATATATATGTATGTATCGGTTATTTATAATATGAACATGATCAGGATACAGTTTTTTTTTTTATTAAAAAAATTAGTACTCCCAAAGTATGTGAACCACTGTGTCAGACACCAGAACGTAGTATGTGTACCAGGTTAGGGTTAGGCTATAATTTCCGGTACGGGAGTCACTTGGATGGTCCACGAACTCATAATAGAACTGAAATAAGAAAAATTGGAATAAAATTATGGTCAAATTTTGAATCAAGACTGATTGGAAATACAACTCGTACAATCATACAGTAACATTCAATAGTTTAACTTGGAAATCTTTGCTTTAAATGCAATGAAATGCAATGGGAAGTAGGAAACCTTACCAGCTACTGGTACAGATTAGCATGTGACAAGTCATCTTCGCCAGCCTATTTTGACTTGACTCCACATGGATCAAATGAGTGTCCATGTTGTGCGTGTCACATGGACATTAGGGCAAGTACATGTTTAAAAATAGGTTAATTTCATCTGGAATTGGGCTTGTTAACATAGTCATGTTTAAATATTTTAGCCTTGCTTTTATAATATGGAACTGGTACCGGTATCGTACTCGTATTCATCATCCCATTTTTATAATATTAGTGCTTCTTATGTATCATGTGCTGTCGTACTAGATCCATATTACTGTGAGTTTAACAACCTCTTTTCATGTATATAATTACCTCCAGCACCCAGCCTCTGTAGAGATCCATGAGTGTATATTTAAAACATCACTTAGCTTAGTAAAATTGTTCGTTGATGTGTACTGGAATTCAGTACTGCGCCAAAAAAAAAACAATAGTCCTTAGCGCATCCATGAAATAATTACCGGTACTCTTGGTTGTTCATTCAATGATCCGTGGCTGCTATGGTTACCTCGGATGTCATTTCTAGAGTAGTCTCCTTACGTAAACTATAGAGTCACTGGGATATCGGGTCGCTCAAATGTTTCTCCAAGTCCGGCTTTTGTTAGTATTTTAGGTTCGACTTCTTTCTCAGTTTGGTTTATTGTTAGACTAACCCTCTCATTGGCGAGGCTTCTCGATAACCATCAATTTAAAAATTTCAGTTGGAAACATCTACGGTAACTGTATATTACCGGTATATAAATCAAATTCTTGGTTAAGCGATCTCTAGGCATCCATGTTGGATATGGCACCCTGCAACATGAGTTATAGAATTTCTTTTAGCAACTTATATAAGAGAATTGCATGATTATAATTGGTGGCAAGTTTAACCCAGGCACAATGTTAACTCCCAGTAGGCTAATGACTGAAATGAGCAGGCTAAAGTTTAAAATTTTGAACGTTGCATACTGCCATTAGTAATTTACTTTGAATGTAAAGTCAAATATTATTGGTGATTTTTGACAGATGGCCTAATGTTTCCAAATTCATTCATTTGAAATTTATTTATCTGTATTTTTCTGCTACTGCCCCAACATTAGTTTTCAGCATTAATGTTGTTTTATTTGCTGGAAGTGAGGTTTAGTGTCCCACCATCCTCTGTTTATCTCATTAGTTGTCCCATGGTTAGTTTAAAAGCGACAAGAGCATAAAACATTATGTTTTTTATCCATGTGAGTGCCTTTTCAAACATAAACTGTCGGATTAGGGTTTTATGCTTGATTGGGAAAAAATCTGAGTGTTGACAAGAGCCACACTTGATGGCTTTGCTGGCCAGGTTGTGGCCCACGGACTGCCTGTTGCACAGCCCTGGTTTATCCCAGGGGAAATAGAATTGCAGTAAACAGATCAAAAATTTAGTGGCATGAAATAACAGATTACTGCAAAGCTCAAAATCTTTGTGCTGAAATGCTTTTAATTGTTTAACTTGTGTATGATCCATTCGTAAGGTAATATTTCCACTTATCAGTAATTGCCTGGGAAAAGCTGTTTTCAGAACGAAGCTGTAAATCTTGGCATTGTGCGCATCGGGCTAAGCATTAGGGATACGCACTCTACCGCAGCCCTGACTGTCACTACTCAGTGGTGGCATTTTGTGGTAAATGTTTGTGGTATTTAGAAGTAATATTCCAATTTTGTCAATCCCAGGAAATTTTTTAGTAACCTTGGATGAATTTTTGATTATGTATTTTTGATTGATGTCCTATTTTGGAAGAGTAAAATGTAAATGATTTTCCTTAATTAAATTGATTTCACAAATGAAGGCAAGATTAAGGTTGAGCTATAAATTTATTAATAGTATCAACCAATTTGATTAAGTCTGCATCAGGCTTGAATGAACATACAATTTGTATAATCAATATGTATGACTCAAACGTTTATTGGGAGAATCCAGGGCTTGAAATCAAATTTTTCAGGTTTTCAAATATTTTGATCCAGATGATGGTTTTGAAAGATTTGCCAACTCTCGTAATTATTCTCAAAATATAAGCTTAATAGGAAGGAATTTTTTGGAGTCAGGGTTTAGTGACATAAACATTGAAGGCCCACATGATAAGCATATTGTAGGCACTATTGTACCATTTGATATTTTCTTCAATGAGTTCAATTTTTTTAACTCTCCCAGTCACACATGACCAAATATCACATACTCGAAAGGACTTTCCAGGCACAATAATTTGCGACTAATTAGTCATGAGACATAATCGGTTGTATTGTTATGCACATTCCAAAGGGTAATGCTGGCCCTGGATCTCTTGTGGTAGAATACTATTCATTTAATTAACTATTTGTAGCTTTAATTTTTTTGTAAATAATGTCTGTATGTTTCTTAAACCTAATTCCAAAGTTTTGTCCATTTTTCCAATGTTTTTGTGTTCCAGATTATTGCGAAATTTCTCTGTAATATTTCTGTGTCCTATCTTTAACCTTAGTCAATGATTAAATAGTTTTTCTGATGAGATGACAGTTACTACCAGAAATTGGAGTGCTATGTAAACAGTTGATGACAACATGTGATTATAAATGTATATTCGATAGTCCTATAAAAGCTGTATGTAAACGGGGTGTGTCCATGCCACGCCAGTTTTTGAATTGTGTCTGTTGAGTGCCACTGTGAAACGAGAGAGCTTTTTTCCATTTCTCTCTCATATTTATTTTTTCAATTGATTGAAAGTTGGAGAGAACCTACTGATGTCATCAGTTTTCAGTCACGTGTATAAGTCAATCCTAGGTGAATTAACTTATGCAAACCAACCCATTCATTGTATTTTGCATTGAATTTGCAAATTCCGAAAATACAATGTGAAATTCTCAGTAACTATCTATCATAATGATTGTACTATTGTTTTGTAAAAAAATAACACAAGAAAACGTTATGGGTTATAACTGACGCTTAACCATTCACTAGACAGTAAATCACTCGTCACTAATGTGACGAGGTTGCAAAGCCTAAATAAACGATTGAATAAAAATTAGTTCTAATGAAACGGTCCACGTTTATTTTTGATATATTCGACAATAATGCATTATCTACAATCAAACGTAGTATACCGGCAATATGTCAATTATCTAATCTGTGTTATCAATGCCAAAAGAATTGGACGTTGTCCCAATCAAATTCCAATCAATCTCGATGGAGGCAATGATGGTAAATAAATTCGATGAATTATTCAATGATTAGATTTTTCAACCTCCCCAGTCATGCATGAATAATTATCACACTTACATACAAAGGATTTTCCTGACAGAATTAATTGCAGTTAAATGGTCTGGGCTGGCACAACATGTGACAGAATATATTGGATTGTCATTTACCCTTCCACAGATAATAATTGGACCCCTTGCGGGATGATATCAATTTTATTTAAACTTTACTGTTGAAAGCTTTTTTATGTGCTAAATGAAAATCTGTATGGGTGTTTGATTCTGTCAACTTTTCTGTCAATGTATTTCTATGCAATATTTAAACATAATTATCACACTTGAGTTTTTCCCACTTTTTGATGTTTTCATTCCTGCTAGTCTGTCTGATATGTAGTTTTGTAATGGAAATGGGAAAGCAAGTTTCCCTTGTATTGGCTGGATATTTTGTTCAGTTTATTGCGCTTTTGAGTTGTTGCGAAATTCCTCCATAATATCACTGCGCCCTTTGTTTGCTCTTAGTCAAGGATTAATTAGTTTTTCTGATAAGATGCCAGTTAGTACCAGATATTGAAGTGCTAAGTAAACAGATGACGACAGACAGGTGATTAATATGCTGTATTTCTTGAAATAGCAATATATTTGCCCGTCCTATAAAGCCGTAAACGAAGAGGGTGGGTATATAATAATTGAAATCTTCTTTGACCGATGATGGTCAATAGGTTAATCATACCATAATTGTGCAATCCATCAGCAGCCCATGTTTGGTCAATCTAGTTTAAGGAAAGTTAATTTAATGCAGCATGAAATAACAGTTAAATTGACTGCTTCATAGCAAATTTATTATTGCTCATATCTGAATAGTTTGGCATTTCACAATTCTTCCTTATGATAATCCAAACTTTTGATCATTTAGGTAAAATTACTTTGCTGTATTATTGTGACTGGTACACAATTTAACTTCCCAAAATTTGAGTTTGAGGTATTAGAACCAAGATGGCGGACACCGGACAATAGTATATGTACCAGGTTAGGGTCAGGTCATAATTTTAGGAACAAATACTACGGAAGTCACTGAACTAGTCCCGAACTCGTAATAAAACAAAAATACGGAAATTGTAATAAAATCATGGCCTAACACTCACCTGGCACACATACAACGTTCCGGCATCTGCCATCTTGGTTCATATACTTCGGGAGCACCATAATTTCCAGTACAAATACTACGTGAGTCATTTCGCTAAAACTTGTAATAGAACCAAAATAAAGAAAATTGAATATCCCTAACTTGGTACACATACTACGTTCCTGTGTCTGTCATCTTGTTTCACATACTTCGGGAGCACCAAATTTGTTATGAAAACTTTATTCTTTATATTCTGTTTGCTGTATTCTTTGATGATTTTTCATATAATGCTTTGAAATCTAAGATTATCATGTATAATTACTTATGAAAAGTATATTCAGTGACATCAACGTAGCATGGATACTGTTCCAAATGTTTTTTGAAAAGTTATTTTGCAGCATTTCCCGTGAGGCATAAACTTATGTGTCTTTTTCAACACTATTTGCTCTATTTGGAAGTGGTTAACTGTAAACTCAACATTTTTTGGTTTAATATCGACTGAGATATATGAAATTCCGCACTTATATTGCTGTGAGTTTGTGAGGAGCTCGAGATATGAGTAGCTGCTCGCTTGTGTCTGGCCTTGTTTTGGGGCTGCTATGCCCTTGTTCAGTGCCAGATGACATAGCCACAGGGATTCGGGGTTGAACTGCTCTGCATTTTCAAAATATTGAGAATATTGAAAATGTATAACTCACTCAACTATATCCTAATTAGGCCTAGTCATTCGATAAATAGAGGTTTTGTCACTTTTGACAAACCGGGTACTCCTGTAGTATGTGTACCAGATTAGGGTTAGGGCATAATTTTATTCCGATTTTCCTTATTTTAGTTGGGGGGACTGTCTGTGTTAGCCAAGTAAATATACCCTCTGACCATAGGTTTCAGTCCCTTTACACAACATGTAGTAGGCAAACAGAATTATCTCCCTCCATATTGGTACACATACTTCTGGAGCGCTCAGATCTGAAACTACTTTTATGCTATTAGAGTTTGAATGTCCTTGTGTTTCAAGTAGAGCTATGTAAAACATAGTATATAGACAAGTTATATTTCTTGTTGTAGAGTGAGATTTTATTACCACAAACAAAGTCGACACATTTGAAGCAACAGAAAACAAAATAATTCAACAAGAATTGGTTGATCATTATTATTATCATTATTTGTGTGGATCAGTATGCAAGACTGATGAGGCCACAGAGGCTCTTGGCCCATGCAGTAGATCAGTTTGGTAACATACCCCCAAAAATTGCCTTGACAAGTTTGCAAGCAGTCACTTTTGTGCATTTTAAAACAGAAAGAATGCAGTACTGTACATGCGCAAAAACAAAGATTTTTGCATACAGTATTTGAGTCTGGACAAAACGAATAGAGTATATTATTTCGTAACAAATGCAAGTTTTGCAGCTTCTAAAGTTTAAATAAAAATGATGAAAATTTTGTGGCGATTTCATTAAGAATGTACCCACATAGCCCTGCTTATTGACTGCTGCGGAATTTTTTAATTCGTTTGTGCAGTTATCTGCATATTTAGTAATCATTCGTTTTTGTGTATATGACTTATATTGAATTGCTGACTCGCACATATACATTTTATTCCTATTTTTATCCATTTTTCATCGCGGATGCTGTATCTGAATGATTACCTATGAACAACATGGGCCTGTGTGGCATAACTTATAGCAGGCATACCTTTCAATCCATCGCGAGCTATTTTAATCGATAGTGGTCGAAAGCAGGATGGCCATCCCTGCTATAAGTAATCATTCAGATACATCTTCATCGAGGAACATTAGATAAATATATATAGAAATAAAAAGTATATGTCTATATATATATACCGGTATGTAGCTTACTAACAATCCATACTCCAAACGCTTTATTTCTTGAATAACTTCAAAGGTAAAGTAAGATTGTAGGAAGCTTCTTAAGATATAAGTGGCTGCTTGCTTGTACCTGGCCTTGCTTAAAGTGAAAATTGTGAGTAAATGTTGTCTCAAATAAAAAAAAACAATTTTGAGGTTGCTATGCCCTTGTTCGGTGCCAATAGCCATGTGGATTTGAGGTTGAACTGCCCCGCCTTTTTAAAAATTTGGGAATATTGAAATAGTATAACCCACTCAACTATGTCTAATTAAGCCTAATATTAGTCTTTCGTTGAATAGAGGTTTTGTCACTTGTGACAAATCTGGATACTTCCGCAGTATGTGTACCAGGTTAGGGTTAGGGCATAATTTTATCT
>NW_024102637.1:0-50000 GCF_013122585.1 Styela clava
ATTTCAAGTAATTCAGGAGGATTGCTGCATACTGATAAGAGCAAATATACACAATTTCATCAAAGCTAGACGGGTCTGGTAAACTTTAGTGCAATTGAGAAAAAATCATTCGGGCGTGACTGGCCAGAATAATCACATTCTAATTGAATTGCACTAAAGTTAACCAGACCTGACCGGACCTTCTCAGGCAAACACGACATAACATGAAGTGAATACTATATGAAGTTTATATACACTGATAATATGTTCATATTTAGACAACAAAACAAGTACGGTAATCTACAGATAAAATCAAGCAATAACAGTGAATCAGTTCCTAGAGTATAAAATTGGTTTTGAATTTAAAAGACAAAATGAAACTTCTATTCATTCAAATTACCAGTACTGTTGCTTGGCAAAAACAGACACAATTAACCCAATTATTTATTTATTGAATTACCAGTACCAGTAATGGGCATAAATTGTCATAATATTACAGTTATTTATTTAATCACCGCTTACCGATGACCATTGAAAACTTGTTTTAATGACAGTTGCCACACAAGTTTAAATCCTATGAGTTTATGTGTGAGAGGATCGCTGGACTACACAATAACATTCTTGCCCAATTAAATTTTGTTGTTCCGCAAGCCATGAAATGTTCAACTATTTTGATGCCAACTAATAAATAAAGCACATGCTTGGGGCTCTCTGTGCTAGGTGATCTTATTGAAATTCTTCTCATACAGGGCAAATATGCAAATCATATAAAAGAGCGGAGATAAAAAATATTAGAATGAGGGTCTGGGATTGGAAGCTTTAGACAGACATAATTATAAATAATTGCATAATCTATTATTACAGTGATTTCATTTTAAAAACTTTTAAATTTTAAGCAAAGTACCATAAAATATAGTGAATAATTACAGCGATTATCACTAGCATAACTGAAAAGCTAAAATAGTTGTGAATCTTGTCATCTATCATCCCATTTTTTTCTGACAACTCATGACTGCTTGATTCTGCTAAATACTTTTCTTTATGATCTTCTTTTAAGTCATTTTTAATGAGATTAAATAAGTGAGGGAAGAATTCTGGGAAATTTGAAGCGAAAAAGTTCCACATGCCTTTATTTCTTGGCCCAAGTTTGGATTTCATTTTTTCTGGTTTCTCATCGAAATGTGCATGAGTGTTTCGTATGTAACGAACCAGATCAGTGAAACTGTTCTTATACGATTCACTTCTGGGATCTTCCAATTTTTCTTTTATCAATTTAACCCAGTCTTCACCAATGATTTCATGAATTCTCTCCAATGCTTTTCGTTCTTCCTCTGTCCATACATGTTTCTCGCTGTCAACACTGCTATTAATGCTTTCTCTGTCAATGTATGCCATTCTTTGTTCCACAGTTCCATTGATCTCTAGTTGTCTTTTTGCTTTTCTTCTTAGAATTCTCACTTCATCACAAGGTTGGCCAAAATATTGTTGACAATCACTAATGAAGATAACTTTTTTTTCTTCGTTCCATGTAAAGAAATGCTGAAGTATTTCTGTAATTCCAGGACGATCAGCTGGTTCATGACTGAGCATGGCCTTCAGGAGGTCGATCAGCAAATACTTGTCATGAAATTCTTCGTCATTTTCAATGGCTGAGAAATTTGGTTTTTCCTTGTTCTGTATTTTTACATGCCTAACGGCAGGACTTCCTTGATAGGGGTGTTGTCCATTTGTAAAAATAAAATAAATAAGAAGACCTAATGAATATATATCCGCTTTGACCCATGCTTCGAAATTTTTAGATCGGTCGTTTGAACACATTTCTGATGCAACCCAACCAAGGGTTCCACTAAACCCAGTTGATTTGGTAATGGTTTTGTTTTCATCTAATGCAAACTCCTTGCTAATTCCAAAATCAATAATTTTGATGTTCTTTCCATCTAATGAAAGCAACACATTGCTCGGTTTAAGATCTCGGTGGGCAATCGGCTTAGGATTAGTCTGATGGATATGGTTTAGTCCGTGGCAAAGTTGTAAAAGCAATATTTTTTTGTCTTCTACTAAGAATCCAGGCAGATGCGTTTCTAACTTTTCATGGTTGCACAGATCTGTGACAATAACAACAGTAGGTTCGTTGGAAAGGTAGCATGAACAATGTCTTACATATCTAGCAATGTTGTCGTGTGCAAGCAACTTGATTGCATTTTCTATTTCATTCCAATACTTCCCATCTATTTCTTCTTTCGACAAGCTTCCATTAATAGTTCGAAGTTTAACAGCTAATTTATCCTGTGGGATTGGTTTTCCAAAAATACTATGCGTTACTATTCTTCCCTCATATACTCTATCTCCCAGAACCTTATTTGTATAATAAATAATTTCAGAGTCTCCATCCCTGATTGAGTATTCTGTGAATGTAAAAAGCAAGTACCGTAACTTTTAATGATTGTGCCAGGGTTGGATATTGTTTTACCAGAGATTGTAGTCTGATGGTGACGTACTTCATACTAAAATTTTGGGAGAATACTACAAGCCACGATTATGTTGTTTAAAAAGGGTGCACAACATGAAGACTGCTCTCCAAATGCCAAGATAAATTTTTCAATATTAAAATATTGATATTAAAGACAAGATGTAGTCAGCATATAGGCAGATATTCTTCAACCACTGCAATTAGGATGTATCCAATTAGACAGGATTTGACCAGCAAATCTTAAAATTATTTAGAAGTTATGGCATGTCTGGTATTTTGTTTCCTGATTCCAGCCCTAGTTTGCTGCAATATCAATAAGAATAAAGCACAGTTCAAGTTTTTAACTTGAGGGAACGAGGTGTAATGTCAGGTACGTGACTTTGAGAATATATTTTCATTATACGATAAAGCTGGGCTACTCAACTATTTTTACCAAAGGTCCGTATACGAAAATGAAAAATTACTGGGGTTCGGTCATTCCACAGTGCGCCTAAATATATTTCAGTAAGATTGTTGTAAACAAAGTAATCCTTAATGCGCAATGTTAGTTAGCTTATCATAGAATCAAGACAGTGCTAAAACTACAAATATTGATACGGCGGTGAGGAGTCCGGCAATCCTCTCACACATAATTCCCACAAGATTTAGAACTGCGAACCCACGCAGGGTAATCAGGCGCAGTGAATGCATCAGTTTAACATTATTTTCAAAAAGAAAAAACAAGTATAAATCCCACCTAATCCTACTTTTGGAAGCGTATCTATGACACTTCATACAAACCGTTTCTCGATAAACGAGAGCAACTCTATCGACCCCGTTGCTTTGACATGAGAGATGAGAAAAAAAGGAAAAAGTTTGGTATTTCAAATCGTAATGGTATTACACACATCAGATGGACTGAATATCTGATATCCCAGACGTAGAGAATTGCGTCATCTTTCAAAAGAGAGAAGAGTGGCTACTCTGGCCCAAACGCAACGTAAAATATTCAAGAAACAAAGAGAGCATGTTTTGGCTGTCAGTTTAATCATTGTGTGTTTATTATTGTGCATGTAATGATTAGTAGGTTGTTTGCGACGCGAAAACAATTTCTCGATCGCTCAAATGACTTTCTTTCAAGTAATAACATAAGTAACAACTCTGTATATTTCTTAGCTTTCAAATACTCACAGATATAAAACTCATAGAATTGGAAATATGCCAAACGGGAGTGACGCACAACCCGGGTACAAAACACTCGGACAAGCCTATATCATGCTTGAAAACGGCGCGAAAATGTCTTATTGGTTTTGTTTTGAGTTAAGTCCAAGATAAGACGTATACATAAAGAATGTTAACTCTTACTGACCAATCATATTAGAGCCATATTTATATTACACATATGTGTCATGCCGAAATAACAAGGATAAGTGCCCTGAAGACTAAACATCTTCAAATTATTTGTTTAAATAGTCTTAGACAGAAAGTCACTGTTCAGGACAGCCTACAACTAGTACATATGACACATTTTTAATTCAGCAATCCTCTCACATGCAATCACGTAAACAAAATATGTCATTGCTTTATCTAAAATAACTTATTCCAGAAGTATCAAAGACTTTCTCTAAAAGAAAAATACTTTGAAATAAAAGTGAAAATTTACCTACCGCCATCACTTGATTCTGTTTCTTGGTTTCCACCTACTGCACCAGCTTCTCCTTGTTCATTTTGCTCCTTAAAATAAATATTTCGCATCAACTATCTGATATAGCTCATCTTTATCATCTGCTAAATTAATTGAAGGTGAATATCAATCTACTACAGCAGGGGTTGTCAAACTTTCAGTGTTATGGAGCCTGTGAAGAGGTTGACTATTATTCACAGATCCCTCAATAAATGTATAAAAATAAATATGGAAAACACTTTGTTACTTACCGATTAATGTTTCTGAGCAAATCAAAATGACTTTATTCAATAACTCGGATGTATTTGCTGCTTTGTATTTTAAAAATACACTTGGATAAACATATTAATAAAGTAGTGTCGAAATGTGGCAACAAGGCGGTGTGGCATATGCCGTTATCCATTGAAACTTATTGAGAATGCAATATATATATTCGATATATATTCTTAACAATAAAGCAGGTTGTCATCAATCTACTACAGCAGGGGTTGTCAAACTTTCAGTGTTATGGAGCCTGTGAAGAGGTTGACTATTATTCACAGATCCCTCAATAAATGAATAAAAATAAATATGGAAAACACTTTGTTACTTACGGATTAATGTTCCTGAGCAAATCAAAATGACTTTATTTCTAATAAGTATTAGTCTAATCTATTTTCTGCATTGTGTTTAAAAAATACACTTAACAAACATATTAATAAAGTAGTGTCGAAATGTGGCAACGAGGCGGTAACTGAAATACGGCGTTATCCATTGGAACTTTCATATATATTTTCACTTAGTTTCATATATATTTAAATTATGCTGACACATTTCAACGCTACCATTCGTCAAATTTAATAAATGCCGTTATTACTTCTTTGGACAGTTACAAAATTAGCCAAGTCAGGATTTTTATAAGTAAATGAAACAATCGTGGAGCCTCTAGGTTTTTCTCAAGGAGAACTGGGGCTCTGTATGAAGCGTTTTGATAACCAATCAACTATAGGGTGCTGTGCTACATAAACTTCACAATCCATGTTGAAAATTCCCAAAGCTCACTAAATATATTTGACAAGTCGTTTGACACATCATATTTCCCGGCTTTTAAGTTGCTTTCCTGGACCCAATTTAAACTGATTTTCGGGAGCCATCTAATTGGGATGCTATGCCTATTTTATTTTTCTGGGAATGGCCTATTTTTCGTATATATTTCTTATACATGATTTGTGTTAACAATACATCTGGGTTGATATATTTAAAAATGGCTGCTCCTGTAGTATTTGTACCAGGTCATTTTCCCTTAGGATACTTTGCTTTACTTTACCGTACTTAATCCTACATTGGTACCAATACGGCGCTCCAGAAGTATTCGTACCAATGTGAGGATAAGTATCCTAAGAAAAAATGTTCTGGTACTTCTGGAGCGCCGAAAGGATGATATGATAGACCAGGACCTCCCAAACTAGGGGCCGTGGCCCCTGAGGGGGCTGTGAAACGAATTTTTGGGGCCGCAAAGTGAACACCAAATTTACACATAATACTATATCTATTGTACTTTTTCAGACCCTGGTTCGAAACACAATTATCAAAAATAGTGTACAACAAAAATTTCACGATTCCGAGTGAATACATCTTCATACCGTGTTTTCCCGAAAATAAGACAGTGTCTTCAATTTTCTTTTGAAAATAATACTAGGACTTATTTTATTTATTTTTTTTTTTGGGGGGGGGGGGATGTAGAGAATAACAAGATTTCTATTGTTACGTAACAGAAGAGATAAACCCTACATGCTGCAGTTTCGTTCACTCAAGTTTATCCATTTGCTGCTGGACCGAGTTTATCGAACATGAGTGATTTTTTAGCATTTTAATGATATACTATGCAGAGCAGTGTTAACTCTAAGCAAATTATGAGTGCGAAAGTGCTTCGCAGTCGGAAAAAAAAGTGCGAAAGTGATTTTGCCGATTTTAACAAGTTAGGTGCCCTAGCTTTTCATATAACCCATTTAAAACCACATAGATACTCGAAAAAGCGCTCCTCCGGTTAATATTATGAATTAAAGAGAAGCCTTTTCGTTAACCGAGTTCTCTTTAAGCGAATTCATGTTTAATTAATACAAGGGAATTCATCGGCAACGAAATGACCTCTGCTAACACCTGCCGCGGACAAAACTTTCATGCAATGTATCACGGTGTCAGTTGCTTACTCGCGTAAACAGCAAAGACTTTCACATTTGTTACTCCTTCCATCTAACAGACACGAGGCAGGCTGGAAACCATAGTAGTTACAGGGTGGATCGTTTGTACAAATCCCCTGCAAAATAATCCCCCCCAAATATAAATAGCAATCAACTAATTAGGGTTAGGTGCGCTGGAAATTCAACTTTTCGATTTATCCCTAAACCTAATCTGATAATTATTAATTTGTGATTTTGAACCACTTTGAAAGTCGCCACCCGCTGTTTTAAAAGATAGGTTAACCTACGTTCCCTCCGAAATATTAGGCAGGATACTCCCCTGTTTTAGGAGATAGGTTGACCTACTTTCCTTTCAAACTTTTTTCTCCGAAGTATTACATTACACATCACTTTGAAAATCCTCCGTTTCGTGAGCTAGCGTAACCTAATTTCTCATTTACATTCATATTATACTATTTCAGAGCTTACCCAAAGACAAGTAATTTTTAAATGTCGACATGCCTTGGTTGGCGTGTGAGTCAGTTTAAATCGGGCAGAAAACATCATATATTGGCAAAATGTTTATTAATGTCATGTACTTTCAGCATTCATAAATAGCACTCTTTGTAATGCTGCTGACCTAGTATCAAATATTCGCATCACAACGCCACTTGCCCGAGGTTTCCATATATTTCAATTACACTAATAGGAACGATGACACCAAAGAGTTTTCTTTTGCGAAGGTACACTAAATATAACGAGGGTGATTCTTGAGAAAAACATGAATATAAAAAAATAAAACGAATGATATGATAGTGGATCCCAAATAATTTTGAGAGTGTATCGAAATACCAATTCATTTGATAAATAATTTTTATTAGACCACATGAACGCTGATATCCTGAAAATTAATGTTGAAAGAGAAATACGCATTCTCAGATATCGGACATCCATTCGCGATATTCAATCATTCATATGCACAAATCTCACATTAATAGTAATTGCTACCCAAGTTTGTAAAGTTTAGAAACCAACAAACAGAAAATAACTTATCCCGAAACACAATTAAAATCAGTCCGCAATAAATTCGTCGCCAAGACGATGCCATACAAAACAAAAAAAGATTTGGTCGCGAGAGTTACGTGAGATGACTGCCGTTGTTTTTTAAGCAGAATGTAAAAAAATTTATAATTAATGAACGGGAGTTAGGACGCCCCTTACACATCGTGTGTATTAAACTTCCCTGGAAAGTACTTTGGTAAGTACTATTATTATCGTACTTATACACCTGTTGGAGTATTTCGGACAATTTCGAATTTAAAATAAATGAAAACCCGACATATAATAAAGGCGCAAAAGTAAAATGAACATTTATTGAAAAAGTTATTATTTAAGAAAAACAACATGATCGTACAATTCCGCCCAAACCTCGATGTTCGCAAGTGAGATGATAAATAAATACTTTCCCTGTATTCGATCAATTAACTTTAGCGTATCGTTGTTCTGCCAACAATCAGCCGGGTGCAAAATATTTCCGTCCTGTGATATGCTCACAAATATTCTCGATATTAATATCATACCCTCGCGTATGTACTTTCTATTAGCTCTCTAGTGATCCCTTCTATCCTTGGCCAAGTCATGTTTCGAATATGTGAACATTTTATTCGACCATACATGGCCGGCGGGATGTTAAAATTGTAAACAAGAGAGAGGTAAAATCAATCGCGAATTCCGTTACAACGGCTCGTTTACGAATTGTTGCGCCTGTTATCGTCGAAAATGATTACATTTGTTGTATTTTGAGGCATTTAAGCAGTAATAATTAGGGCATTACATCATCAAAATCGTCAAGTGAGATCTTGAAATTGCAAATCCCGTAAATAAAATTGTGAATTACTCGGTAACGAGTTCAGCTTTAATGAACGTCGGGGTATTGTTTTGTTGAAAATTATTATTAATGTGAGAGCGCCAAAAACATACAGTCCATACCGATGCGACTGCAATTTATATGGTCGAAATTGGTGTGGCGCGGTTATTAATAGTGTAAAATAAATTAAACGAATATCAATTATGACCAAGCCTGTCAGCGTGTTTATTTTCTGTGGGCAGGAATCGTAAAATACCATCTTGAGACAAATTCACTTCTATTATAAAATCTTAATTTTCAGTTATTATCGTTATACAAATAAGGTGTGGCAACTTTTTAATTTATCGACCAAAAAACCGCCCCACACTCGTCCAAACGTGTGTCGAGCTTGAACGACAGGATCAGATTCATCGACGACCTTAATTAGGGAAAATATGTATTTTATTGAGTATGCAAAATAAATGTAACAAAACGCATTTTTTTGTGATATAACTTTGTATTTTCGGAAACGGGTTGCCGTGAATGGTAAAATTTGATCTAAATTAATCGCAAAAAGGTTTTATTTTAAATGTAACAAAACACATTTTGCGATATAACCTTGTATTTTCGAAAACGGGTGTCCTGAAAAGTAAAATATGATCTAAATTTATCGCAAAAATGTTTTATTTTAAATGTAACAAAACACATTTTCGCGATATAACCTTGTATTTTCGGAAACGGGTGTCGTGAAAAGTAAAATATGATTTAATTAATCGCAAAAATGTTTTATTTTAAATGTAACAAAACACATTTTTCGAGATACAACTGTATTTTCAGATACCGGGTGTTATGAAGAGTAAAATATGATCTGAATTAACCGTAAATAATGTTTCATTCCAAATGTATCATATCGCATTTTTTGCGATATAACTTTGTATTTTCGAAAACGGAGCGTCACGAAAATTATTAATCTAATGTTTTATCTATCGTCTAACTAACGTCTGGAACACATCATTTTTGGGGAGAACTCTAGCCCGCAAACGTCATTTAATTTAAAATAGAGAATGTTTCACGCATTTCAAAACGGAAAATTACCAGTAAGTGGACAGGGATTCAACCCTCTGGATTTAGTATTCTATATCCCCGTGTCAGAACTTTCTGAAGATGGAACAAAGAACCCGTCAAACCGCCGCGGAAAAGGGGAGTATTTTTTTGCACTAATAATTAGGGCGTGACAATATCAAAATCGTCAAGAAACTGGTGAATTTGCAAATTCCATAAATAAAATTGTGAATTGCTCGGTAACTTTTCAGCTATAATTATCGCCGGGGTATTGTTTTGTTGAAAACACGTTGAAACTTGAGGGAATTAGTTACAATTAGCGCCTGATCTCTATGGACCTTTCCCCGACCTTTGACCCCCGAAAAATTCTTCCTATACTTTACCATTGCAAAATTTTCAGTGCTATTTTAGGAGTGCTTTTGCGAGTTGGCGCCTGTAAAATGGGGCATGTGTTTCAAACCATTTTTATGATTCATTGCACACAACAATCGGTTTTTTCAAAGTACCGGTAAAGAATTTCAGGCTAGTCTATCACAGCTATTTCTACACTAATTTTTATTACTGCAATTAAATTGAAACTCCTAGAAAGACAGAGTGATCATTGAATTATCTAATTTTTATTAAGTTTCCGAAACACAACTGAAAACTAACGAATAGAGTTCAAAAACGCGAAAACGAGGTAATGTTTACAACCACGCTTGAAAATCTGTCTGAGTGAGAAAAGTGTCTGAGCGGATGCAAAAAGGGGGCATTGTTACGTCACTTTTTTCATCTTGCTGATTGGCCAATGTCACGAAGTAAACAAGGAAGTCGATGCTCGGGGAAAGGTCCATTAGGCACTCGAGCACTCGAAAAAAAAGCACTCGAGCCCAATTTTTTTAGCATTAGGTCGCATACGTAAAATATCCTGTAAAAGAAGTGCTGTTCATTATCGTCATCTCGTCTTATGACCACCAGAAATGCCTTTATTGCCGAATTATTCAATGACTATTTTAAATCAACATTCAGGATTGGCACAATTTCAGATTTGTGAGTTTATCACCATAGTAAAACATGAGAAAGTTAATTATCGTCTTAATAAATATCTGCATCACGGTATGGACAATAACATTACCATTCGCATAAAATTGGGACGGTAAATTTACAAATCTTGATAGGTAATATTAAATTCAACGCAAATGTTAATTTGAGTCCTCAATGTCTTCAACAGCTGTTGCCGATGTGAACGAACGAGTAAACCCGAAATATAAAACTTCGATGTCCGCCGACCCACAAGAATTCATATTTGTAAAAAAGAGAGGGCGGGAATATAGATTACCCAAAACCTGGATATCGCCCCAAAACGATCGGTGACAAGAACAATTAGCGATTACAACGGAATTAACCAGTAAAAAGGCTTTGTTGCCGATTTTTCAATGTTCCACCACGTTTATTCGGTACTCCTTAAAAATATTCGATTCAAAAAAATATTGAATTTTGCCCACCCGTCCGCATATCAATGAGAAATAGTTGTGTAAATATCGCAAAATTCCGGAAAATGCTACCTCCTTTCAACATTGTGATTACAATAAAATGGTACTTAATGGTATTTTGTGAATTTGGTGATTTTGCAAATCTGTGACATGCTGCTAAAAGTTTCGTCTGATTTGAAAATCGTGCAGTTTGGTCACAATTCATCCAAAGTGACTATAACACGTTACTAAGACTTTTATAGTAATTTTGAATTCATCGATATCATTGATAGTCACATGACCACTCTCGTTCAAAGAAACGCACTGCGTAGTATTCCAACATCTGGCTGGTACACCCGGGAGCGTTTTTTGCCGGAGAAGCGGAATCGGTGTGCTTGTATAATAATCATATTATAAACAAGAATTTTGCCGTTAATGCAAAAGCTTTATCTCCTATGTCTGCATCTCATAGGTTAGAATTTCGGTAAATAACGTTATGATATGCAGAATTGAGTTACAAAAGTACTAGTATGTTACTTATTTGTCAACTTAACACTCGAAAATATTTGTTAACTTTGAATTTTTATTCCATTCAAAATCAGAAAAAAGTGCTATTTCTCTTCAAAATCGGAAAAAAGTGCTATTTCGCAGTCCCTAAAAAAAGTTGCGAAAGTGCTTCGCAATTTTCGCAAAAAAGTGCGCTAATAGTGAACACTGATGCAGAGATAATAAAGAAAGGTTAACTTATTGCCTTTATTCTTTATGCCTACATGTTTAAAAACTTAAAGGGGCATAAAGTTAATATTAACGATGACAAAATTGTATATTTTTCGTGTAGGTGCGCCATGAGTTCTTCCCTGATAATTTAGTGTGCTCAAACCGCTGCCTTATGCTAAGTTTGATTAATAAAAATGAACAATTCCTGATAAGGACCAGGCCGTCGGTGCCGAGACATCGTAATTCATCATTTGAGCCTACTTAAACAAACAATGCGCCACGGCTAGACTTGCTATGCAGCAAAAAGCATTCGCACCCATTAAATTGAATAATTGAGTAATGTTAATCTGAGTAAATATGTGCTTGTTTTTGAGTAGGCCTACTGAAGGCTGCGGATTAGCTGTGTCAATAAAATATCAAAAATGCATATTTCGAACTGTTTAGCATTGTTAACATGAACAAGGGCTGCAAAAAAATTTAATATATCAAAAGGGGCCGCAAGCTTAAAAGTTTGGGAAGCCCTGTGATAGACCCTTTGGTTACGATTCCAATAAATTTTATGAAATTGCAGCCAGAAACAAATTATAAAGTTTAATTAGGTGTAAGTTACCTCGTGAAATGAGCTGAAGAAAACAACTACAAACAAGCAAATGACAATATGGGAAACCAATGGTCCCTGTTTTCATCTGCTTGTCTTTGCTGCTTTGCATTTCTCTGTTTTATTTATGCCTAAACAGCCTGATCCTGATACTGGGATTGCAGCTTTGTGGTTCAAGGCTTTAATTGTCTTTTCACTTATCGATTTTGATCAGTAAGTATGTTGATAGGTATTTGTCTGTTTGTTTGTCTGTCTGTTTGTCTGTTAGATACAAGCGATATCTCACGAAAGCAAGGTTGAATCTGCTCCAGAAGCCTATTGATTTTGGATGAATTATGTTGTATATTTAGCGAGTTATTAATCAATTAGTGATGGGTCACGCGGTGTCACTATTGAGTCAGAGCGAAAGATACAGATAAGCCACTAGATCGATAAGTCGGCGGTCTCTGACCGCTATCTCATTTATATATTTAGATGTAATACCAATAACTCAATTTTACTAAACTGTTTCCAATCAACTGCCGATTGTTTTGTATGCTGGAAGCTACACTGTCAAGTATGTATTTCAGTTTATTGTTTTTATATTTAGGGAATATTTCGGCAGTAGAATGTTATGTAAATGCCTGTCTTTGTAATCAGTCATAACTGCTATTTTACTGGGTTAGACATGCGTGTTTATTCCAGTTCTAATTTGCATAATTTTGCTAATTTTCAATTGTTAACATTTTTCTTGTCGGCACATTGAGTGTTGTAAATATTTTTTGTTTGTTTTGTTAGAAAACCGTACTGTCGTACATCTCATACTGACGTACCTACCATCGTACCGAATTATCTGTTTATTAATTTTATATGTATGCTCGTACACCTGTACTTTCCTGACAATAAAACGACATCAACTATACCGTACGCGCCTTCTTGCATTGGAATGACAAAGTCAGTTTACTAAAACAGATCGACCATCTAAGAACTAAACCCTGGTTTGGGCGCTAAGGGGCACTCCAAATTTGGCGTCTACATGCACTGTCAGCATGATATTTTGTTAGTCAAATTAAATGGAAGTCTTGTGAAAGAATATTTATAATATAAGGTTGAGTTGTGTATTATGGTATCTGTCATTTATGCATTTCAGAATTGTTATATTTGATAACTTTATTTATGTTAGATAATTTTCGTGGGGATATTATCATTTTGTACGAGGAACAGGACTGTAATTGTTTTAAATTGAAGTTTTGTCAGCTGATATTACTCAAATATCGTTTATCTTCATATTTAGGCGCTCCAGGCATATTTGCACCAATGTGTGAATTAAGTAAGGAAAAATATCCTAAGAGAAAATACCCTGGTACGAATACTACGGGAGCACCCATATTTATTGCATTTACTCACATATTGTAAAGGTTGTAGAATATTGTTTCCTTGTTCCATCATATGCATGTCCCCTGCAACACTAACATCTCCATAGAAGTTGGTAGTTTGCTGTCCAGGCATATCTAAACATTATGAGATACCCATTAGATTAATGTTAAATGATATTTGAAAACTAATGTTGGTTAGATAAAACTTGTTTCAAGTATAGAAACTGAACAAACTAATCCACACTATTAAATCTTGGTTAAATCTTCGTCAATAACATGCATCTAGTTGAGTGATGGAGAAACAACTTGAACAACCCAATAAAAAATTGTTGAGGGACCAATAGCTTAGGGAGCAGATTCATAACTGGGACATTAAGAATCATGAATATAGGAACACTGCATTTTATACAGCCCTCTACCCAGTATTACTTACCTACTGGTGCTAAGGGATAATCAAATTCTTGTATTTCATGCAAAACGTCATTTTTAAAAACTCTGCAAACGATGAGTCTTTCAGGATATTCTTGTAAAGCAGGAAGGAGATAAAATATTGATTTATGTCTCGGGGATGTTAGAAATGTGTTGTTACAATTGAATTCTCTGTGAGGCATATTGAAATGTAAATGTTCTACACCCCGATCAATCTGTAACTCAACACGAAGTCTGTCACCAGTTTTCAAAGTGATTGGATTAAACCAAATAGGCGCAAGACATGCCCCTAGTTCTCTGTAATGAGATCTGATATTGATTTGAGCAGTCTCACTTTTCTCAAAAAATGTGAAATGAAACTTGTTTCTGTTCGAAATATAGAGACAGTTGTCCACGATAACCTCCTGCTTACCAAGTAGCCATTGCAACCACTGAATAGCGACAGTAACTGGACTAAACTTCCTGGATCGAAATTCTATGCTGTTATCCTCAGTGATTCGATCAGGTTTAATAATGTCCCAGTCAGTTTTACTTGAGAAATGTAATATGTCAATTTTGTCTTTCTCTAGACCAAAGCGCCGTGATTTGATTTGCACGATCGCATCTTTAAGGAATTCGGATTCTGCACTGATATTGAAAACTGGTGTGATACCAATGTATTCTTCTGGGCATATTGAATTGACAGTTCCAGCCGACATCCAGACCTTTGTTTGTTTGTTAAAAGTTCCACTCGGAAATGTGACTTTGCATTCGTTCAGTCTCATGGAGCCACCGGCAACTTTAATGTTTTCCACTGGAAAAATATATTTGTTTCATAATGCAACAAAAATAAATTATAACAGGTTGTTCCGAAGTTATCTAAAGAACCCTTCCAATGTCATTAAGATTTCCATATTTATCCTGGGGGAAAGGGAAGTAGACATGACGTTTCAATCGTATGTCGAACCACGGCCTACGTTCGATTACCAGTCCATGTCAGGTATGAATAGATAACCAAAAATTTGTTTCAGATGCATAAAGCCCATTAGGGAAAAGGGGTCATTGACTACAAAATGAGAAGATCGCTAATTACTGAAATAAAACGCAAGAAGTAACTTGAGCAGTAAATGGGTTCTTGGACATAAATCAAAGCAGGCTCAGCAACTGAAAATGTGATAAAATATTTGTTAACATAAATTGAGTAAGAATTTTTATTTACCGGTATTTATTTTTTCACTGCAATCTGGTAAAGCAGTTATTGAACAACTTATCCACATTTAGAAATGTAAAAAAGTAACCAAAACTTGAACCACCACAAATGGTAGAATAAAAACCACCATCACGCCAGCCAAATATCAAACTTATATTCCCGAATTTCATATTATCCGCGTCAAACGAAATGTACATACAACGTAAACTAATACTTTGGGCATCGCTCTATAGAGGGTTTATATTTGGATGATGATTTGGGAATAACACTGCACTTATTGTGATAAAAAAAGTGGTGAGAAATTATTTGAAGTCTAACATGCAAATATTCTGAGGTTTGAATATTGACAATTTTGTACAAATTGAATATTTTGGTAGGATAGTCGATTTTTTTTAACTTTTCCGGCCTCGGTGGAATAAATATGAATTTACCAATGAGTAGAGAACTAATATGAAAACTTACGGCAACAAAAAATTTTTGGTGATTATTTGCGATTTTTTAAACTTTTTTGGGTTCCAATATTGACAATTTTAAAAAAATTGAAAATTTTGATAATATATTGAAATTGAATTTTTCAACAAAAGTTTCCGTTTCCGGGGGCAAAAATATGAATTTACCAATGCATAGAGGACTAATATGAAAAATTTACAACAACAAAAAAATATTGGTGATTACCTTTGATTTTTCGGACTTTTTCGGCTTCCAATATTGACAATTTTGTAAAAATTTTGGTGAAATATTCAAATTTTTCGCGATTTTCCAGTCCTGGGGGCAAAAATATGAATTTACCAATGGCTAGAGGACTAATAGGAGAACTTATCGCAACAACAAAAAATTTTTGGTGATTACCTGCGATTTTTGAATTGAATTCATATTTTTGCCCCCGGGACCGGAAAATTTTGAAAAATTCAATTACGTTATATTACCAAAATTTTAAATTTTTTTCAAAATTGTCAATATTCGAACTCAAAAAAGTTCGAAAAAATCGCAGAAAACCACCAAAATTTTTTTGTTGCGAAAGGTTTTCATATTAGTCCTCTATTCATTGGTAAATTCATATTTTTGCCCCTGGGACCGGAAAGCTCGAGAGATTCGATTATCTTACAAAAACTTTCAGTTTTTGCAAAATTTCCCATCTTCGAGCCCAGAAAGTTAAAAAAAAATGTGAAATATTCGAATATTCGATAGCTTCGTTTTATTCGTCTTCGGGTAATCACCCATTTATCTACCATCAATACACGATAAATATTGTGAAAATAAAAAAAATAAGATTTTGAAATTCTGTTCTTTAATTTATAATTCAAGGCACACCCTGGTATGACATCCGGTACAATTCTTTGAACATTTGGCTGGAATTTGGCTAGCATTGCGGTGGCGAATAAAAACACTGTGCCTTGGTCAACAGATCTAAATCATTTTCATATTACAAACTTATGAGACCATTTGGAACCACAGATTTTAGGTCCAATTGTATGCCAATAAGCAGTCCCCACATAAAAAATTACACAGGTAATGAAAAAAGCAGGAGGAGTGAGCGCTTTCATGGAAAGGTTGACTTGGTTTATTATTGGAAATAAGCTCTAAAATTATGCACAGGTTCAAATCATGTAAATCAGGCTATTCGACGAGATATCCATATGCAAAACTAGAAGTTACTGGGGTCACGTCTTTCCAAAAGACATTTTAATTAAAGTGTGCCTAATTATAGTTCAGTGCCTTCAACTTTGAAGCCTATTTTGAATTGTAATTAAAAAAAGCTAGTAAATTTACCATTTTTGATTACAACATTGATATGCATCGCAAATGGTATTTGATAGATTTTTTTCTTCTAGATTTTATTCTATTTTTTCTATTTGGGTCTCGTCCGGTAACCAGTCCATGTTGGGTATGAGATTAGTTATCCAGTAATTCGTTTTCGGAAGCATGGACTTGGAGTAGACAATAGTAAAGTTTCTATGGTTGTTAGTCGGGTTCCAATGAGTGAGTTACTAAGTTTCATCAACACTGCTACCAAGGCGCACAGAAGACGAATTAACATGTTATAGGAACAACATTGTCGGACACAAATTGCATCCATAAGTTTTCAGAATGGAAATAGGTTTTTATAGTGATGAAAATGGGTTGCTACTTCACCTAATATTTAATTGTCGTAACTTACCTTTGATAACATTCTTTGACTGTGTCTTGACTCCGATGTCACCCCATTCGTCCTTGGCCCAGACTTGGAAACGATATGTTTTACCAAGTGTAGGTGACTTCATTCTATACTGGGGAACCTCTGTAGTGTGAGTCTCTCCGAGTTTCACATCATCGCAGAAGATTTCTATGTTGTATAGAATGTTGCTGTCAGATACTTCGTCCCAAGTCAAGAGAATGTCGGATCCACTTCTTTGAGATGAAACATTTTCAATTTGTTGCAAATCTAAAAATAAAGTAGTGAGTTAGCAAGTATGATTCGCAATTCACATAAATGTGAAATATAAGCTGCAATGTTGATATCGCATGAATATATGATGACTTTGGACAAGTAAGAGAGGTATTCAAATAGAATTCTCTTGCCATAGCCCATAATTTTGACTTTTCTAGGAAAATAGGACTATATTTCTTAAAATTAACATTGCCTCTGATCAGTGTTCCCTCTAAGTAAATTTCACACTGCGAAAATGTTGTTTTTACTGAGCAAGACAATTTTAAGGCTGAGCAGAATCCTAAATTTTTTGTGAAATATTACAATAGTATATATTATCGAATTACAAAGCACACATTTTACTCAAATAGCTTATCCTTGCTTTCGTGCTTTTGTTCATACACATTTCCAGGTTTATATTTGAATCAAGCGACAATCATCTAAACATTCTAAAATACAATACTTTATGTACAATACCAACATTTTTGTTGTTGAAATATCATTGCTTTCATCAACAAGAGAGCTACGCCCAATTATATGGACACATCTGTTTGCAGTACAGTACGGTTTACCCCAAAGTGACTATAAACCAAGTGAGGACAACCATTGGTAACGTTATAAGCGCTCATGTGACGTCACACCAGCCATTTTGTGTCTAGATTTCTATCGCTGTATGATCCTAACTGAGTGATTTAAACCTGCGATCGTTATAAACAGCTGATTAAAAAAAAAACGATGCTCAATAATTCGGACCAAACTTTCGCAGCGGCAAAACGAATGAACATTCTTCTGAAAATTTAATTATCTGCAGATGTTTCTCAGATAATTCGGCTCGGCGGTATGGTCAGCATATACGAAGTTAAGGTTAAAGTCATCCAACTTCACTCGATAAATCAACAACCCGATAAGACCAAAATATTAAACAAAAAGATACACATTTTATTATTAAATTATTATAAAATTCCTGGTGTAATTATCGCTACTACACAGAACCTATTTTAACAAACTGACAGAACTACAAAACAACTTATACTACGGAAACTTGCACTATTTTTGCGGTACATGTCATGATATTAAAATATGCGTATCGCAAATTTTCAACAAGGTGGTGTACATTGCCAAAATAATATCCAAAAAATATACTACATGCATGGAATGAAGGATAACGGCGTATATCAAGTTTACAAGAACATATAATAATCTGGAGTGTCTAAAATAATATATTATCTATTTGACTTGAGCTCTTGCCGCAGGTCTACTAGCATACCGTTTTCAATAATTTTTTTTTGTCTCCACCTTTGCGTGAATATTTAACTTATTGAGAAAACGTTTCAAAATTTTAAAAGCGATATTGCGGCAGGATGGGAAATTATATTTCAAGCAACTTTATCTGTCAGAAAAGTAACAGGCGAACATATATTAAGAAAGGCATTAATATTTGCGCGAAATATAGTTTATACTTCGCGCAAAAATACGACTGCTTTTTTGGATGGGTGGCATAAATATTGGGTAAAACTATCAATTTTCAAATATTTATCAGGTGTGTAAGACCTGAAAAGAGTTAGTAACGATTGTGCGCATTCATCGGGATTGACACTTTCCATAGAAACAACCAAACAATTTGAACCCCGTGTCTTTATAGGGTTCCTGCGAAAACATCAAGGCTAATTTTTCACTGTCGGATAGATTCAGATTCAGATTTTATTTTCGTCATGCAAAACCAATATACGATATGAAAAAATAAAAAAAGACATATAACAAATTACGAAGACAGATATCGGCTTGTTGCAATAGACGAGGGATCGCGAAAGACTCAAAGAGTCATCCAGTCAGCGACACCTTGTAGCTGCATTGAAGCAGCAAATATAGCAACCGAACAACTCAATATTAAATAGTCACTAAATTCGACACAATCATATATATAAAAGGGACAACAAAAAGAATGCCACAATGACCACGAAAAGAGTTAGTAACGATTGTGGGCATTCATCGGGATTGACACTTTCTATAGAAACAAACAAACAATTTGAACCCCATGTCTTTTTGGGTTCCCCCGGAAACATCAAGGCTAATTTTTCACTGTTGGTTATCGATAAAATTACAATTGAGTTTTATCAACAAAAACGTAGAAGACATGATGGCGTCGCTAGATCACCTAGTAGATATTTTACATTTTTCGACGCAAAAGAATCGAAATATCCTGCCAGTAATAATTTGATAAGAGATGCAACACCAGTCGCGGCGGCTGGTTTTTAAATTTTGTACCTTATAATGTACATGCTTCGATGAAATTCATTAGGCCGCACAATGTGCTAGTCATGAGATCGTTTACATTCTATAATTTTTGGAGCAACTGTTGCAACAGCTCGTTAAATTAAAAAACATTTTTCCGAGAAAATTCATTTCATCAGCTTCTGGAATGATTAATGTAAAACGCAGGCTTTAAACTTTCGGCATGGTGTGAACAGGTATCATAATACCAGTTCAAATAGTACCTGATTTAAACGTATGCATTAGGTTAATGACGTTTCACACTTGTGAAGGAAAGCGATATGTTTTTTTCATACAGAACGTTGCTACGTTGCGACGTGATCGCGTAACGAAGTAATTATGTAACGTTGTTGTTTTACTCAAGTTTGCGCAGTGGACATGTCAAGAATTGGAGAACATTGAATGAAATAGCTTATACAATTTTACTGGTGCACGATAAATTCCATCTAATGTCGAAAGCTATCTTTAACCTCTGCAAATGTGTCGATGTCATATTAGGTTAAAACAAGAACAAATCGAAGTTTTTGGTATTTAATTCAAAAGCTTTTCAAAAAAATTCCACGATTTTCAATTTTGCAGATTTTTGTATGATAAATGCAACATTTCATCTCCATCTCATAATTATAATTAGTCTCCTAGATTGTCTTTCAAACAATATAAAACTTATCTGCATCTAATATAAGGTTCGTGAGATATGAAGTTTCAAAGTTGCATAACTCACACGGGAAGATAAGATAACTATCGCAACTTTCACGAAACCGCACGATACCAGTATGATTCCACGAGGCAAATAGCAAAAAAAAATGATGAAATTACCCCAATAAAATGCAAAACAGTAAAAAATCTTCAAACAAATTGACGAATGAGACCTTCTGGCGAAGCTGAAACAAACCGGAGCTGTCGCGTTCCCTTGATTTTTTGGACACAAAATGGCGTCCGATATGCTTCATTGCACTCGGTGTCTCGTGGTTTACCCAAAGTGACTATAGACCAAGTGGAGACACCGAGTGCAATGATGCATATCGGACGTCATTTTGTGTCCAGCGAATCGGGAAAACGCGGCAGCGTCGGTTTGTTTTAGCTTCGTCAGAAGGTCTCGTTCGTCAATTTGTTTGAAGATTTTTTACTTTTTGCATTTTTTTCGGGTAATTTCATTATTTTTCCTTTGCTATTTGCCTCCTGGAATCACATTGGTATCATGCGGTTTCGTGAAAGTGCGATCATTATCTTATCATCCCGTGTGAATTATGCAACTCTGAAACCTCATATCTCACGAACCTTATATTATATGCAGATAAGTTTTATATTGTTTGAAAGACAATCTAGGAGAATAATTATAATTATGAGATGGAGATAAAATGTCGCGATTATCATACGAAAATCGGCAAAATTAAATATCGTAAAATTTTTTTGAAAAGCTTCCGAATTAAATAACGAAAACTTCGATTTGCTTGTTTTAACCTAATATGACATCGACACATTTGCATAGGTTAGGAATAGCTTTCGACATTAAATATAATTTTTCGTGCACCAGTAAAATTGTATGAGTTGTTTCATCCAATGTTCTCCAATTCTTGACATGCCCACTGCGCCAACTTGAGTTAAACAACGCAATTATGTCGCAACGTAGCAACGTTCCGTATGAATATCGCTTTCCTTCGCAATTGTGAAACGTCATTAACCTAATGCATACGTGTCAATCAGGTACTATTTGAACTGATATTATGATACCTATTCACACCATGCCGAAAGTTTAAAGTCTGCGTTTTACATTAATCATTCCAAAAGCTGATGAAATGAATTTTCTCGGAAAAATGTTTCTTAATTTAACGAGCTGTCGCAACAGTTGCTCCAAAAATTATAGAATGTAAACGATCTCATGGCTAGCACATTGTGCTGCTTAATGAATTTCATCGAAGCATGTACATTATAAGGTACAAAAATTAAAAACCAGTCGCCGCGATATCTGTCTTCGTAATTTGTTATATGTCTTTTTTTATTTTTTCATATCGTATATTGGTTTTGCATGACGAAAATAAAATCTGAATCTGAATCTATCCGACAGTGAAAAATTAGCCTTGATGTTTTCGCAGGAACCCTATAAAGACACGGGGTTCAAATTGTTTGGTTGTTTCTATGGAAAGTGTCAATCCCGATGAATGCGCACAATCGTTACTAACTCTTTTCAGGTCTTACACACCTGATAAATATTGAAAATTGATAGTTTTACCCAATATTTATGCCACCCATCCAAAAAAGCAATCGTATTTTTGCGCGAAGTATAAACTATATTTCGCGCAAATATTAATGCCTTTTATAATATATGTTCGCCTGTTACTTTTCTGACAGATGAAGTTGCTTGAAATATAATTTCCCACCTTGACACAATATCGCTTTTAAAATTTTGAAACGTTTTCTCAATAAGTTAAATATTCACGCAAAGGTGGAGACAAAAAAAATTATTGAAAAACGGTATGCTAGTAGACCTGCGACTAGAGCTCAAGTCAAATAGATAATATATTATATTATACACTCCAGATTATTAGATGTTCTTGTAAACTTGATATACGCCGTTATCCTTCATTCCATGCATGTAATATATTTTTTTATTATTATTTTGGCAATGTACAACCTTGTCGAAAATTTGCGATACGCAAATTTTAATATCATGACATGTACCGCAAAAATAGTGCAAGTTTCTGTAGTATAATTTGTATTGTAGTTCTGTCAGTTTGTTAAAATAGGTTCTGTGCAAGTAGCGATACTTACATCAAGAATTTTATAATAATTTAATAATAAAATGTGTATCCTTTTGTTTAATATTTTGGTCTTATTGGGTTGTTGATTTATCGAGTGAAGTTGGATGACTTTAACCTTAACTTCGTATACGGTGACCATACCGCCGAGCCGAGTTATCCGAGAAACATCTGCGGATAATTTATTTTTCAGAAGAATGTTCATTCGTTTTGCCGCTGCGAAAGTTTGGTCCGAATTATTGAGCATCGTTTTTCTTAATCAGCTGTTTAACGATCGCAGGTTTAAATCACTTAATTAGGATCATACAGCGATAGAACTCTGGACACAAAATGGCTGATGTGATGTCACACGAGCGCTTATAACGTTACCAATGCATGTCATCACTTGGTTTATAGTCACTTTGGGTTTACCGTACCATCAGATCACAGTTCACAAATATATTCACACCAAGCGAAGCAGTACAGTCGGACACAAAATGGCGTCCGATGTCCGCGGAACGTCACAAGGTGTCGCTATTTTTCATTCTGACACATAAATAACGAATATCTTGAAGTTCACAGAAATATTTGAAATAAGTAAAAGTAATACCCTTCTGGCAAAAAAAATCAATCTTTAACCACTGAAAATTTCAAAGCAATTGGTCTAGTATTTGAAGAGAAAAGCGATTTCATCATGACAAAGGAGAAAAAGAATAACAAGAACAACTACATAATATTGAAACGATCGCTATGTCCACTATGTGTCCAACAATCAGGGTATGAAATTTTGCTTGTCTTGTGCTCTGCATGATTTCTTCCCTGACGCCAACGTCTATGCTTTTCAGAAATTCAAAGCCGATATTTTTGCTTCAACATGGCTGTGGCAATTTAGTGTATTTTCACATACGTCTATTTATTACTTCGCGGGACAATATTAATGAATTTAGCTTAACGCGTGGTAGAACACTATCTATGAGAGGCTTCATTTCACTTGACGAGTTTTCAAAACTTCATTCTCTTCATTGTGGTGAAAAAGTTCAAACTACCTCCTATTGATTCAAAATATCGCTTCTGAGTCAATGCACCTAGTGCGTCAATGTACTTTTTATGATTCAAAAGGTGTTTTAGATTAGGGTTGCCATACCGTCTGGAAAATTCCGGACATGTCCGGAATTTAGGGTTAAATTTTGCGTCCGGGAAGAATTTAAAAATGCTCAAATGTCCGAAATCCGGAATTTTACTGCATCTGCAATCGTGCTGTGCACACTGCTAATAAAGAACATTGTTATTTCGTACCGTGCGCATATTTTTTACTACGAGGTCATGAAAATAGTCATAAACTGTCCGGATTTTTGCTTTTTCAAATATGGTGACCCTATTTTAGATAGTCATCTTCCCATTACTCCTATGATTTACCTTTTCCAAAATCACTATCAGGTGCCACTATCTGACAAACTCTGCAGATTATCACATTCCTTGACGCGGAATAGCAATGAATTTCGGAAAGTTAGCAGTTTTTTTTTACTTATGCATACCGGTATCACGATTGCAAATTAGTGTCTCACGGTCCACTGTTGTATTTATCCATTCCTTGCCTTGCTTTCTCGAATAGACATTTTACTAAGATAAAAACGCTAGTGTATTGGATTTGGTTAAATAATAAACCACTCATTCCAGTAAACTGCTAAATATGAAAACGCTTGAAACTTTTTTAGTAATTTCTGATAAAACATAGTACATAGTATTATTATATACCACCTGTATCATTTAGAAAAACCCATGGCCCAAGAGCCGACGGCGATAGCACTCCCTCCTTCAAATTCCAACTAGTCTAGCCATGAGGCTATGAGCAACAAACTGCCTATAACAAAATTGGACACCAGCTTTGCAACCCCAAATACCTATTTAAATACTAAGCATTCCAAATATTTTTTATGTCGACTACGCAACGGAAAACAAATAAATTATACCGGTGCAGCAACACGAAATTCGGGGCTCGTAAAAAACTTCGAAATGCGAAACGGGCCCTCGCTGGCATAGAGAAATCAAGGTGCTCAGGCGTACCAGATAAGTTTGTGACATCACAATGGGCCGTGGCGTTCAGATTACGCGTGAAACAAAAAACGGACATTCTGACTAGGCGTTAAAAAATATGACGACCCAGGACACAAGCTTTGAAAACATAATGTTGCAAGTGCGCAAGAATGAGATTTTACTGCGCAAATTGTCTAAATTAGTAATTAGTATGTGTCCGACCGTTGTCGGGTGCGGGCGTGTCAGCTAGAAAAGACTAGTGAATGCTATGCGTTATATGTTTCGGTATCTGTATCGCGTAATATCAACCTGACCATATCAACATGGCCAAAGCCCATCGACCGGAATTAAAAAAGTTTATGGATAAAAGATTGGATTTGAAGTTGAATGGTGGACGATCTGTTACGGGTATATTGCGAGGTTTCGATCTTTTTATGAATCTAGACGTGGATGATGGAACAGAGCGTAGAAAAGGTGGGACCATTACACCTGTTGAAATGGCTGGATGGTGGTTGTTCGTGGAAATTCGATATTGGTGTTGGAGGCATTGGAACGGATACAATGATTTTAAACTGAACTAACCGAAAACGACAGGAGAACCCAACACCCCAATCCATGATTTGTGCATAGATTGCTATGGAACATTCAATCCATTTACCAAGATTGTTTTTTAGTAAAATAAATTTGTCACTGTGTTACTTTTGCAATATAATTGAACTAGGCCTACATCATCACCATTTTTCGGCAGCGAGTGTTCTTTTATCCATATATCTATAGGAAAAGCACATACACGTCTCACATTTTAATTTGAATTTATAAAATATTGCCCGATGTCACATCGTGTTTTTTTTATTGTGTTTTGACTGTTTTTGGGGGACATTTAACTTTATTATTAAGTTACACCCGTCCTCCAGGTCCTCTGTATTTTGTTTTGTTTGTATCAGAGTGACCACATGAAATTGATTGATTGATTGAAATTTACTGCGCAGTTGCACAGCTTAGAGGGAACCTTGCCTCTGATTTCATATTAAAGATGTTAGCTATTTGGTAGCTCGTGCATCCTCAATGACACATTACTGCTATAATATTCAAATATGACTTATCAATCGATCATTTGTTTTTGTTTCTTTGCACAAAACATAACGACACTTTAAAACAGGTCAACGAGGAATGTAAGCATAGTCTAAAATAAGGTTAAAAACGTACATGAATCCGTGGTTTTAGCAACATCTTGTGAAATATCTTCGAGTCTGTCAACATGAGTGGAAGCAGTCTGTTGTTCTACTCCATAATATTGTGTTACAAGATTCCTTATTCTTTGTGCAGTTGCATTCGATCTGTTTCTTTCAACCCAAAGCCAGAACAAGTTCTTCTTCTGTTCTTCAACAGACAATTTGTGGTTTTCAAGGATCGTAGTGACATCTTGCACACTGAGTGAGAGTCCGTTCCCAGATTGTGCAAAGGTTGTGAAATCTGAAGTTGAGGCAAATTGTCTCACACATCCTCTGATCACATCTTCTAGTCGGTCACTCATATCTATACAATCTACCGTACATACACAAAAATGATAATTCTGTATAATACGAAATATATAGGAATTTTAGGGTAAGGTAAGATAGGTAACTGGCATGAGTGTAGGTATATCCATCACATAATAATAGATAACATATATATATAATAGTATATATAATAGTACAAATATTAGGTTTTAGTTTTACACGCGTACAGTTGAACCCATGGACAATTGCAGGTACTCCCGAAGTATGTGTACCAAGATGGCGGACACTGGAACGTAGTACCATATGTGCACCAGGCAGGGGCGCAGCCAGGATTTTTCCTACGGGGGATTACGGTGAAATTAAAACAGTGGATCAAAAGTGCAATTCACGACGTCGTGAGGCGTTTAATGAATTAAAAAGTATGCGTCGTTCACGGCGAAAATCCACAGTTACATCTTACGTGTAGCTCGCCTCTCTTTGCCCGACGGTGTTTGGTGAATATTGTACAAGTCCTATTTCAAACATCGACCATTAATCCGTAGGCAGCTGGTACCCGAATTTATCGCAAAAATTAATTTTAAAGAGAACTATAATTCGCAGATGTCAGTAGCGTCATATTTGTTTATATATCCAAAAACACGATCGAATGTAGAGCCGGTCGAATGCATGAGATGTGAAACTATTGCTTGGAATTTAATACTATTCAAGTTGATTTTTCATTGCCATTCAATGAATAAATATTTACATGCGCCGCGATTAGTGGTGGGCTAAATCGTATTTTTTTTATTTGAAATAATTCGAATATTTTAACGAACATCGAATAATGAGTATTGTAATTTTAAACAACAATAATTGGGATGTCGAACGCCGAAACGATCGCCGCTACAAAAAATAATTTTTTTTCAGAATTTACTAGAAGTCTGGAAACTCCGTAACAATGCTGCGTTTTTTATTTCATAATTTTGTTATAATCGAAGCCCACAGTAATTGTTTATGTCATCGCGATCGTTTCGGTAGCTGACATCCCAATTAATGTTGGTAAATTATATTATTATTAAAATTCACTAGGTAATATTAATTCTCACGCAACGGCGGATATCGATCGTAGTTTGGTTTTTATATTTCGGGCAAAATTGTGAGTTCACATTGGCAAAGATGTTAAAGACAACTATTAAGGAGTGCATTCATAACGAAAATTAATTTTATTCTGATTTTTATCTTCTGTGTAGGATTTGTATCTCAGTTTGTAAATTACGGTCCCAATTTTAAGCGAACAATATTATCATTACTGACCCCGGGATACGATATTTGTGAAGTTGATAGTTGACATTTTTATGCTTTTAATTTTATATCGTGTCCGTGATATTAAAAACTCCGCAGATTGGTAATCTCTTCGAAAATCGCTGTTGAGAATTCACGTAACTCAGTTTTGCTTACAACACTGATACTGAACACGTGAATAAAGCAGCAATAATTGCATTTCTACGTGATCAAAATAATATTTCTCCCCAATATCTCGGTAAATTTCCATAGAATACATTATTCACATGCCTCGCTTATCAGGTTCAACGTTTCTGAATTAGAAATGGAAAAATATGATACGAAAAGGAAACAAAAGAAATCTCACATTCACCGTTCCAGTCTGTTAGCGATAGCCGCCGGTAAATTCTTACACCTAACTTGTTATAAATTTGTGTTAATAAATTCTATTTTGCCCCCCCCCCCTCTAGCTGCGCCCCTGTTACCAGGCTATAGATAAGCCATATATTACAGATACAAATACTACTACCCATTTGCACCCACATACTGTTGCACCCACATACTGTTGCACTCATCTTCATTTGCACCCACGTACATTTGCACCCACATATAGTTGCACAGCATCCACATACATTTGCGCCCACTCACATTTTCACCCATGTACATTTGTTACCACATACCGTTCCACCCACTTACAATTGCATCCACATACAGTTGCACCCACTTAGATTTGCACCCACAAACATTTGCACCCACGTACATTTTCACTCATGTACAGTTTCACCCAACTACAATTGCACCTACATACGTTTGCACCCACATAAAGTTGCACCCATGAGCATTTTTACCCACGTACAGTTGCACCCACTTACAATTGCATTCACGTACATTTGCAGCCAAGTACATTTGCACCCACGTATAGTTGCACCCACATACAGTTTCATCCACTTACGATTGCACCCACGTATAGTTGCGCCCACTCATATTTTCACCCATGTACATTTGCAACCACATACAATTGTACCCACTTAGACTGACTGTCTTCCAATAGGATAAGATGTAAGATTAATTATAATTGTGAAATATTTTCAATGTTTTTGGACGGCGGCGCTCAGATCTGTGCGCGATATTCACTAAATAAACACGAGAAACTCTAGAAGGATATTAGGAGGTCATACAATTTGTATTCAAGTGCGCAATTAAAGTGTGATGTCACACCTCAAAATTAAGGCGTGTTAATCACCAATTTGATAAGAAGCATTGTTTCCAGTAGAGTTTGCTAAAATGTTATAATGTAGAAACTTATTACTGAAATGCTCAGTACAGATTACAAATCAAATATACTTGGGAGAGTGTCATATAATGGTGGTTACAACTGACAAATGTGTTAGTCCTTTGTTATAAACCCTAAATTACCTATAATTGGGCTAAATTTGCCAACAAAGTAAATCGGCGGAGAGCTCTTGCAAGTTATCGTTAGATATTCATGGCAGTTTTTCCCTGGCTTTGTCAGAGCAATACATGAGAGTAAGCGCTATATTACATCACTAAAAAAGCTTGGCCCCACAATTTTTGAGCTGGCTGCGCTTTTGATTTTTAAATTTGGTTAATCACAACTTAGTTTTATAATTTGTATAAAAAATTGTATTATAAATTGAGAAGCGGTCTGCTGATGTGTTATACTACCATAAACTACCACTAAACCCTGTTGCTCCTAAATCATGGGCAACTATTGTCTGTTTGGTTTTCAAATGTCGGACTAAAAACTAGACGACGACCAGCAATAAATATTCTGTGAATCAATAACATGGATATACAATCTTGCTGCCCGGGGCGAGTTTCTGAAAATGATTATAGATGTTGTTTTGATAAAATAAATTAAAGGACAAGTAAGAGTGAAATGTTTGTATTATTATCATTTAAATCAAATTAAGCAACAAACTCTATTCTGTAACATAGCTGCCCGGGGCAGCCCCTTATGCCCAAGACATCCGATTACAAGCACCCAAACAAACGTTACCATGCTGCGTGCTAGGTTCCTGGCCCTGTTACTGTTGCCATGGTAGCTGGGAACAGTTTTTGAATTTTACCTATAGCAGACATGGGAATTAGACAAATCCTGTCTTAACTGGCCAACCCATGTAGAACATAGGCACATTCACTCCAATATTAGTCATTTTGAACAAAGTGGGGGAGTTTCAAAACCTGATGAATCATATTGATTTTATTTGTTATTTCCCCCCGCCATTACGTCATACTCATTGCTAATTTTTCCAACAATTTTCTGGTGTCTAATTTGGTTGTATCGAATTTTGCCAGTTTAAAGATTCGCTGGTGTCTAATTTGATTGTATCAAATTTTGCCAATATTATTTATCTATGTGAATCAATTTTTCATTAGCCAGTAATATGAAAATGATGTGATAAAATTATTTCAGTATTCCAGTTTGAAAGCTCTGAATGGTCATATTAAACTACATCGTAGTGGCTGAGGAATCACATTAGTGTTGCGACAGCTTACATGGTATGTTCTGATTTAGAATAGATATATATATTGTTAGGCGAACAGTTAAAGTAAACATATAAAGTAGAATTCGTGCTACGACTGGGTTACGATATGCAAATAATCCAGTTGCTATTCCAGGTTAGGCATGGGGATAGGATAACAAGTCAATGGTATCAGAAGAAAAACAATGAATCAAGAGTAACTTAACTATACATAGGAACACTTGTGATTTTTCTCTACTAGACAAAATATTTAATAAGGGCAACATGTAAGAGATACATACGCTCTATGCTACGTTCTACAACCTCATAACAGCCTGTTTCGGTCTATTGCTTTTTATAGCAAATCCTAATGTTTGAGTTGTAACAACATTCATTGAAACATAAAGTTATTGAAAGGACCACATAATAGATACTCAGTTTACAACCAAACAATACCCTGTTTTTGTCTATTGCGTTTGTTGTGTAATATTTCATTATACTCATGTGATTTATCAGACATTACATCATACTATAATATAACCATCTGAAATATTTTCTATATGACTGACAAATGAGCCAAACTGGCAAAAATCAATGACACCAAAATGAAAACTCGGTGAAACGTAGTATGGACAAATATTAACCCAAGTAAAATCTGACTCACACAAAGACTTAATATGAACTACAAATAACACTAGTTAAACAGGGCTGTCGTGGCTATACAGAATATTATTCTGGAACGGCTTGAATTCAATTCCAATTACATACTCTAGATAGTTTGGATTTTCTTTCTCATCAATTCAAAATATCAAAACAGTCTAAATCCAACATCAGCAAAACACTACAGATTATGAATGACCATTGGAACTGTTATAGGAACTTTTTTTTACTCATTTCTCAACTACACATAAAACTGCATTTGTTAATCAGCGCTACAGAAATGTGTGTACCAATATGGAGGTAACTAATTTTGTTTGCCTATTTTATATCAAGCTGTGTAAAGGGACTGAAACCTATGTTCAGAGGATGTATTTACTTGGCTAGCACATACAGTCCCCGAACTCGTAATGAAACTAAAATAAGAAAAATTATGGCCTAACCCTAATCTGGTACACATACCACGAGAGTACCTGTTGATCAAACTTTAACAGAACATTTGGTCGCGGTGTGTGCAAATTATATTCTGGCCTTGGTACATTTTGAATAGTTCATAATGTGCAAAAAATATGTGCATCACATTAATACTAATTAAGTTGACAAATGACAATACTGCACCATCACCAATTGTACCATGCATGAGTTGAACTTGTTTTACACTCAGCCTTGTAGTGACAGAAAAGCAATTAAACCAAGCTGAATTCTAAAAAAACAAGTACCTTCGAAAACTTCTTTGAAGTTTGCTTCAAATTATGACCATTTATCTATTTATCACTGATTTGTGACTAGCTTCACTAGCTCAGAGAGAGAACTACTATATTGTTATGTCATAATTATTATATGTTAATTAAAAACTCATATTAACATCTGACATTAACTGTACTGCCTTTCAATTATTCAAAATGCTGAAAGAAATGGCACGTTTTCCAATGATAAGAATATTCCAAATTAAATATATTTCGGAATAATACCCTGTTATTACCCTAAATTATTCATAATTGGGTCATGCCACTTCCCCCCAAACAGAAATTATGTTGTATGTTTTCTTTAAGGACATTTTTCAGTGCAAGCTAGCATAGCTTGGATAACTTTGCCAGAAAAGTAAATCTTCTTTAGGTTATCGTTATATATCAGTAGCAGTTTGCACCTGGCTTCGTTCATAGCGAGATGTGTGAGTGAGTGCTATATTACATCGCTTGGAAAAGCTTGACCCCACAATTTTGCTGCCAGGGGCAAGTTTTTGAAAATGATGCCCCTTATACCTAACTTCAAAAAAAATTGGGAGAAACATGTTGTTATACAATGACAGCATAACAATTGTCTAAAATTTTGGGATATTATGACATAATAAATAAGTTTCATGTGTCACCTTGTTGCATGAGTATACACATATTGTTGAGACCAGTGATTCTCAAAGTGGGCAACATCACAGCCACCCCAACATCGTAGTGGCTGATGATTCACATTAGTGTTGTGACAGCTTACTTTGATATGCTCTGAGTTAGCGTAGATATTTATTGTTAGGCGAACAATTAAGGTAAACATATAAAGTAGAATTTGTGTTACGGTCTGGGTTACGGTATGCAAACAATCCAATTGCTATTCCAATTTGGGGATGGGAATAGAATAGCAAGCCAATAGTTTCAGATGAAAAACAATGGACCAAGCATAATAAAACTATACAATAGAGACACTTGTGATGTTACCAAATAACTAGACAGTATTTCTAGAAGGGCGCTCCAGAAGTGTGTGTACCAATATGAATGTAACTAATTTTACTGGCCAACTTCACATCAAGTTGTGTAAAGGGACTGAAACCTATAGTCAGGGAGTATATTCACTCGGCTAACACAGACAGTCCCCGAACTAGTAATAGAACTAAATAAGGAAAATCAGAATAAAATTATTGCCTAACCCTAACCTGGTTAAGGCTAGGCCATGATTTTTTTCAATTTTCCTTATTTTAGTTCCATTACGAGTTCGGGGACTGTCTGTGTTAGCCAAGTGAATATATCCCCTGCCCATAGGTTTCAGTCCCTTCGCGCGACCTGATGTAGAGTGGACGAACAAAATCAGTTACCTCCATATTGGTACACACACTTCTGGAGCGCTGATTCATCAGACATTACACCATACTTAATAATATAACCATCCAGGGCTTCTTAAATGAAATTTTTCCCTGTGACTGACAGATAAAAATGTCTTCACTTAGACAAATACCAAATACAGGCAGAAATCAACAGAATCAAAAACTCGAGGTCATTAAAAAAAATTGCATTGATAAAACGTAGTATGGACAAAAATCGGTACTCCCATGGTGTGTGTACCAGGTTAGGGCATGATTTTATTCCCATTTTCCCTATTTTAATTTTATTACAAGTTCGAGGACTGTCTGTGATAGCCAAATGAATAATCAACCCAATAAAAGTGAAATCTGACTCACACAAAGACATACTCAGACAAATAACAGTATTTTGAACTACAAAATACAATAACACTGATAAAGCAGGGTTGTTGGGCTATAAAGAATATTATTCTGGAATGAATTAAATTTGATTTCAATTACAAATTATGTTTGAAATTTTCTCTCCTGTCAATTTTGAAACAAAGTCTAAAGCTATATCAGAAAACACTACAGATTACAAATAACCATTGGAACCATTATAGCAACTTTTTTTATTCATTTCTCTCCAACCACTCTCTCTCCAAAAACTGCATTTGTTAATTCAGTATGAGAATGACAAACGCTTCACAAATAATCCTTTATTTATTAAAACAGGCGAGTGGGTAATTCCCACTTTTTTCATCTTAAAATTTTAAAGACATATTTTAATCAATTAGAATTAGCTTCTTAAATTTTGTATATCAGGCAAATGTAATTATATTAGATATTTGAAGGATACATGTTTATGTGGTTGTCATGGCGTGGAACAGATACATTACAAAAACCTTTTCATTAACCCTGTAACATGATATGCGCTCACATGTGAGAGTGTGTTCTGTGGAAATTGATCGCTTTTTAAACAATACAAATGAGAACAGAACACAAAGGTATAACGCTGCCGCACAGATTTTTATTTTTTTTTGAAGCGAATCATGGATGTGCCAAATATAATCTTTGTTTAAATCGAATTACTAACAAATAGCTCTTAGAATTCAATAGTTATAATCTTACAATACAAAGGAACAAAAAAATGTACCAAGCCATCTACATGTGAAGTATTGATCAAATAAAATCCATTAGGTACAGTGAAATGCAATATTATTTTACCACTCATTCATATTAGTATGTAAGATAGTTGAATCTGGTTTTAAATAATTGTGTGTAGCAGTGGTTCCCGACCTTTATACATAGACCAATGACATTAAACAACATGATGCGCAACTCCGGCATTTTTGTCCGAAGATCGTATTCGATAGCACGCTCCAATGCACATACTTGACGAGACGAAAACGAGCGGATGTGTGCTGCTTTCAAGGCGTAGCACGAATGGTGTTCGTGCCTGCTTTGACAATTGTTGTCGATTTTAATGATATTTTGGAAAGTTAAGGTAAAAAGAAATCGGAAAAAGGTAAGGTAAATACTATTGTTGTATATCACACCCGGGCATAGCACTGTTAAGTACATGTGGGAAAGTCAGCCTTTGTCAAATACTACGAAGGTATTAATTCAGTACGGTACGTGGTTGCCCATTTGCCGAAATTACATATTTACTTACCCCTTATGGTTTCAAATAGTTCATGCACCTCCAGTTAGATTTTTTTAATCAGTGAGGATATATACTCATTGTTGATTGCTGCTCATTGTAACATACTATTGCGCATTCACTTTTATTTGCGTATTGAATCAAAGTGTTAACAAGTTCACCTAACACTTCACTCATACCGGTCTATATTGTATAGTCTGATCTCTCAAGTATTTGAAGCCACGAATGCTTGTAATTTTCTGACTAAACCCTTTTATTAGTTGGTTTATATACCAAATTCAGTAAAATATTTTTTACATAAAACATGAGATATTGGATTTATTAGCTTTTCCATTCTAAATCATATAGACTGCTTTATTTATTCTTAACGAAAATTAATAAATCTCCTCTCTTTCTTCAGATGTGAAAGTTGTGGACAAACCTGTCTAAGCATTGTGAGACTCCTGCAGCACAAGAGGCAATAGCAGAAATAGTAAGTATATCAATCAAGAAATTAAGCCGACATAAAGCAAAACTTTCAACTATTCGTCTAATCACAATTTCCTATTATTTATTCACAGGACAACTATAACAGAAGGGGAGATATCAGAAGTCTGGCGACATATCAGTGACATGCAAAGACATTTGACCCTCCGGTAGAGTTGTGTATGGCCCCTACATCCTGCAGGGCTTGAGGAAAATAACTAAAAATTGCAAAGCGTAAAACTACATACTCGGTCTTATTTGTAAAAAGACACAAAACACGCCAGACATACTTAAAACAGCTTTGGAAAAAGAGGATTACGGATAACTCACTGCACCTGTGTTATATTTGGTTTATCAACTTTTGGTAGTACTATAGAACAGGGCTACTCAACCGGCGGACCACGGTCCGAATCCGGACCTTTCGGATATTCGATTCGGACCGCACCTAATTCTTTATTTTAGATCATTAGCCCCACTTTTGAAGTTTTCTCTTATAAAATCATTTGTATAGATTTAAATATAAATGAAAAGAACTATAACGCCATAATAAACAATCTTGATTAGCTGATAATCATAAGTCGGCCGATGAAGTGCGTGTTTAAGGATGCCGAAATATAATTTTTGGAAAGACCGGACCCAAATATTTTTAAAATTTTGTTTGCGGATCTTCGGTAAAAATAGTTGAGTAGCCCTGCTATAGAAGAAATTCCGGAAGGGGTATAATTATCATTCATGATAAAATACTATCATATCTTTTTTTGGACAACTTCAATCTGGACCAGGGATCTCAAACTCGCGGCCCCAGAGAACTTACAGTGCGGCCCTCGAACGCTTAACAATAGTTGTAATAGTATTTTGGAAGTTTTTTTTATCTAAATGTAATAGATTTTTCAAACCTTTTAAAGTGAAATTGATTATTCACACAGAAAACAATTTACTGAAAGTAGTTTTGGAATATTAATTTTTTTGTCCACTTTTTTGACCCAATTAAGAATACACATCAAGCTTGCAAAAGAATATTTGAATAAACACTTGAGTGATTAAATTAAACGCAAAGTACATGAAGAAGGTGGCATTTTCGAGGAAAATGGGAGTTGTAACATTTCTGCTTTTCACAAAATTCTGAAGCACATTGTTTAATTTGTCATATTTCCATCAATACAATGAAAAAACACAATAAGCTCAGCAGTCAATATGACAAATTCGAAGACCAACTTCGAACAGAAAATTTCCATGTGTTTGTATATTAATATAATTATACAACGACTTAGTTACTAAAAATCAATATCAATAATAATTCAAGCAATCCTATGCCACGCAATGTGGTGCGAAATGTCTTGTCGAAAAAATCTGTCATTTGTTTTTTTACTGATCTATACATGAAATGATAAAAGTAACTTTTTTGCATTACTGGAATTAATTAAACATTCGCAAAGATCCAGATTAACCCATGATCATGTGGCCTCGTTAGTTAGAGTTGGTACTATAAAATCATTTCAGCCTGGCCTTAGTATGCTGGTGACACAAAAAAAGATGCCAAACGTCAGGACAAATGTAATTATTAAAACATTGAGTTTATACTGTAGTATTTTTGTTAATTTTAAGTTCATATATTTAGATTAAGTTATTTTTAGTGTATGTATTATTCTTTCCTTATCCAAAGCTTGTTCAAAAATGATTTTGATGGTTGTACATAGAATTTCATGATTTTTTATAATAAATACAGTAACTTGCAAATGTTGCAATAATAGTGGAATGCAAATATTAATATGTAATTGCATTTGAAATTGAAGAAAATAATAAAACCTAATCCAACTGTTTAGTTGCATCACAATATATGTCACAAACTAAAACTATCTTAAAAATATCTTTCTAGTATACATTATCAAAAACTGTTTGCGGCCCTTTTTACAATTTCCAAAATGCAATGCGGCTCTCGAAAACCCATGAGTTTGACACCACTGATCTATTCTAGACGATTCAAGCATTGCTTTGGAAAATAATATCACTTCAATTAAATTGAAATAATCTCGCTATATTAAATACAAAATCGTTGCTATCATAAAGGTAAACCAATTCAGCCACTCGAAATATATTGGCCTTCACAAAGCAATGGAGGCAAAATTGAGAGTTCATGAGCTATGAACATTTGTTCTTTTCTTTGTCTTGAACTTTTCATACTCCACAGCCCCTATTAATTTTTTATAATTTTAATTACCATGTAATGGTCATACATATCTTTAACTTGTATTTTCTGTCATGATGTATTATCTCAATGTGCCAAACTATTAATTAGTGTGCATATTTTGCTTCCAGATGACATAAATGTATTGTCTTGTTAATTACCTCAGCTTGGAGTATTGACAAGAAAAGGTGCCAGTAAATTAGGTAAAAAAAATTTTAACTCTTTGTTATAATCAGAATTCACAATCAATAGGAATTATAAACAGCCAACAATCAATGAGAATTATATGCGAAATCCCTCAGAATAAATTTGTCTAAAATCGGAGGAAGGCAAAAAATATAGGTAGTTTCCACTTCCATCCACAAGCATTTCAAGAAGACTTGCTCGAGCCAAACTAAATGAGCATCGTCAGGTGATCGGTAAGGCTGCAAGTTGAATTCAGCCGCCCTGCAACCTCCTGCATAGAAGATAATATTAATTAGTGGGCTATGAGCTAAATTCCTAAATTTAAACAAACCTATCTACGATGCATTATGTACCAGCAATGTTACCTACGATTAACTGAATATGTAATATGTCTAATAAATTCACCTACAAAAGCAAGTTCGATAGGTGCAAACTTTGTGTTATGGAATTGTATCACAGCACAGTTTTGTATGACACCCTCTTTAAATGAAATTTCAATGATTAAGCGCAAACATTAAAATTACTAACTTTGAACTTTGTCATTATCTGCAAAATGTTCCACACAAATCTTTCCGCTATCGCGTTTGTAATCTTCTCTGATAAAAAAAAACGTCTATGATGTCCAGAATTGCTCTTTACAGCTTGCCCGCCATTCCAGCTTTCCAAGTGAGCAAAACTTCTTAGATATAGAGATTATTTTGTTTCGTTACAGGCGCAAAAATGCAGGTACTACACGTAAAAAAGACGCCGAGTAGCAAAAGCTAGCGGAAAACGGACGCGAAAGGCGACGAGAAATATGTGCATTGGAGCGTATCATGAAATACAATCTTTCGCCTGTAGTCTTATGGAGTGACGTCAGAGTTGCCTATCATGTTGTTTAATGTCATTGGATTACCTCATAAACCGTAATACAGTGGTTCTCAAAGTTTTTAAGCCGCGCCCCTTTCCTAGAATTTGTCAAGTCTCGCGCCCCACCTCAAAAATAACTAGCCAACAAACAGTAAGCTACAAATAACAGATAGTAAGGCGGAAGTATATCCACGTTGAAAATACGTGGATGGAACGTAATTAATGAAATAAAGTAAATGAAAAGTTTTTGAAGTACATGTAAAGTTTGAAGTTTTTGAAGTACAAGTTTACATGTAAATATTCAAAATAGGTAATAAATATCCAATTGTAAGTGGAATGAATCATTACAGATTGCAAGATTGATGATGTTTGAATGTTCATATTCAAAAATTTAACAAGAATGATTTTTTTTATCAGGCCAACAGAAATTCCAATAGCTGTTAATTGGAAAAGTTTTAGTGCAATGTCAATACTTCTTGACATTTTCAAAATAAGTCATGATACAAATGAAGCTATTTGACCAAATTTTCCTCTAAAGCGCTTTCTATACAAAATATATTTTGAAATACTTTGTTTTGAATATATGAATATATATGTGGTTTATCTAGTGATAAATTATGAATTTATAATGTTTTATCTGAAGAGAGTCATGAAGAAACAGACGCAAGAATTTGAATTATCATGAGCTCATCTGGATGTTACTGGTTCTACACATACTTCTGGTACACCGTCCATTCATCCATCTCTCGCCAACACTACACGGAGTGGAGCAAATACACCAAAACACTGCACAATTCGTCCATCAACAGCAGTTTATAGATCTGTCAATTTTTTCTCATATCTCATCCCAAAGAAATCGATCGTTTTGCGCTCTGTTTGTCGATCACGAGTGTTTCTTGGCCAAATATTTATGGTGTCCATGAAAATTGTTCTTAGCTGCGATGCTGTCACAATTCAACAATTTTCTGCCATGTTAGATAATTTCTGGCATTCTGTTGAGTGACTCTTTGTTATGTTTATTATATTGAATTTGGTTAGTAACCCTAACCAAGACTGTGTAGTTTTCAATAGTGTAATATGACATAAATTTACGAATGGAGCTCAGTACAATACTCAGACTACGTTTGTGGGCATAGGCAACATTGGGTGTCGAGCAAGGGAAGTTTGTAGTACATGCATCTGAAATGTTTTTCATTTTTGACAATGACTGAGAGAAGTCGTTACAATATATTTAAAAGTATTCGTTTTTTCCAAGATGCAGAATTCTAGAATTTATAACCGCTCTAATAACTTGTACATGTAACTCAATATACCTATTTGTTTATACAGCTGCAGTCCAGCGATGATTGCTGGAGCGTTTTAATTTAGAGATCAATTATCGCTGTGTAGAGTGTTAATTCTTTCGCTTTTATTTATTTAACTAACCGCTTACTGTTAGCATCAGCAATTCGCTACGTATTTGCCTTTCTTCTTCATTAACATTTGTGTTATATTTTACTTTAGATTTATTTTAAGTGTGCTTTAGATTTAAGTTGAACAAAACCTCGTATCGAGGTACTCAATTTCTCATTCATTACAAACGCTTTATTATAATAACTATTTAAGCGCTGCGGTGTGGTTCATCGTGCTAAGCGTTAGGAATACGCTCGCCGCCGCACCTCTGTCTGATTACTCTGCGTGGATTGGCAGGTTCGAATCCCATGCGGGGATGATTATGTGCGAGAGGATTGCTGGACTCCTCGCCGTCGTAGGGTGGTTCACGTAACCGCTGGTCGGTTACGGCTTCCTCCACCATCAAGTCCATGCTTTCGAAAACATGTAACTAACTCCATACCCGGCATGGAATGGTAACCGGACGAGAGGCCGTGGTTCGCCAGATTGTTAAGCCGTCTTATCGGCTTCCGTCTCCCCCGAGATAAATATGTAAATCCTATTCTTACCGTGACATTATTCCAATTGGTGCGAACACGGTGGGAGCTGACTCCGACGACCGCATGGTCCTATCGCTTCCTCCAGTCCATACCGAATAAACGTTATTCCTACTGCTTTAAATTTATTACATTGTATTTATGTTTTTTCTGACTGACAAATAATAAATTTCTCTCTCCCCTGAAATAAGTATGGAAAATTTATTCTGTGCACCAGATACACCCAACAGTTTTATCAGCGAATAGATTTATTTATGAAATGGCAAAAAGGTGATTAATCGACAGTATTTACATACAAAATACAAGCTAAAAAGCATTCACTGAACAATCTTATTGCATTTAATGATAAAGCATTTGATCAGGCCTGAGCAAATTTTGGAACATGGGTAAGGGTGTTTCCAAAGGACTTCCAATTTGGGGAAAGATTACACAATAGTCGGGCCAAACTACAATTCTTTTGTTCCAGTCCTAGAAATTAATTTTGAAAAGGGAGCATCGCAGTTGAAAGCTAGGTATAATTATAATGGCATTGCAAGTTAAAAGCCCAGGTTTGAACCTTGTTAAATCAAATTTTAATTTATTAGATAATGTGTTCACACCAAGGTGATGTGCTAACACAGTTTTCCCAACCTTTTATAGCTCATGGCCCCCTTCCGAAGGCTCTTAGAAATCATGGCCCCTTGTTTGTCATTACACATTCGATTTAAAAGAAAAATTGAAAATTGAAGGCAAGCAAGTATTATATTTAACACAGAGCACTTGGTAATAATTAAAAAAAAAGTGAAAATGTTACAACAGGACAAAACTCTTACTATATATTGAATGCTTCTTTAGAAAGCGTACTGCAAATATATACATAATAGCATAAAGCAATGAAGTTGTGCGTCTGCTAAATGTATTGGAATGAACTTGCTTTGTTTCGATTTTACTGCATTTCTTAATAGTATTTCAAAATTACATAAATACTCCCAGAGTGTGTGTACCAGCCACCAGGTTAGGGTTGGGTCATGATTTTATTACGATTTACTTCATTTTGGTTCTATTACGAGTTCGGGGACTGTCTGTGTTAGCCAAGTGAATATCTGCCAGCCCATAGGTTTCAGTCCCTTCACACAACTTGATGTAAAGTAGGCGAACAAAATTAGTTACCTCCATATTGGTACACATACTTCTGGAGTATCGAATAAAGAGTCCAAAAATAGGCAAAAGGAGGTATTTAACAAAAAAGGTTGTGAACCACTGGGTTAAAGTAAACATAAGAAGCGGTATTCGTGATAATACGATAATTCTTTTAAAGCAAAAGCCACCAAAGCATTCAATCAATTGCAGGAAATGAAATACCAAGCATGGTACCAAGCGTGGTTGGCCTATGATTAAATTTCAAGGCAGTCATGTGCGAAATGAATTGTTGAACCTATCGAACTCCCGCTCCCATATACATTGTCAACTTGTGTATGCAAATATCAATTTTTCAGTTATGAACAGGCTACATCCTGAACTCCTTCTCGCTCGAGATTCAGATATTTATTTTTCGTCGTGCAAAAACATTCTACATTTAAACAAATGGTGAAAATTGAATAAATTCATTGATAGAAAAAACGTACAATATTTGAACTGCAATGGACGAGGGGTCTCGAAAAGACTATCAAAAGTCATCATGTCAGCGACACCGTTATAGAAGCAGATTAAGTCGAACAATACAGAAGTGAATCAGCAAAAATAATTAAAACAATTTGGGAACTAAAAAGTACGTGAGAACGGAAGATTCAGTAAATAAAGTATTCGTTTTTTCCAAGATGCAGAATTCTAGAATTTATAATCGCTCTAATAACTTGTACATGTAACTCAATATACCTATTTGTTTATACAGCTGCAGTCCAGCGATGATTGCTGGAGCGTTTTAATTTAGAGATCAATTATCGCTGTGTAGAGTGTTAATTCTTTCGCTTTTATTTATTTAACTAACCGCTTACTGTTAGCATCAGCAATTCGCTACGTATTTGCCTTTCTTCTTCATTAACATTTGTGTTATATTTTACTTTAGATTCATTCTAAGTGTGCTTTAGATTTAAGTTGAACAAAACCTCGTATCGAGGTACTCAATTTCTCATTCATTACAACCGCTTTATTATAATAACTATTTAAGCGCTGCGGTGTGGTTCATCGTGCTAAGCGTTAGGAATACGCTCGCCGCCGCACCTCTGTCTGATTACTCTGCGTGGATTGGCAGGTTCGAATCCCATGCGGGGATGATTATGTGCGAGAGGATTGCTGGACTCCTCGCCGTCGTAGAGTGGTTCACGTAACCGCTGGTCGGTTACGGCTTCCTCCACCATCAAGTCCATGCTTTCAAAAACATGTAACTCAGTGGCGGCGCGTGGTCATTTTGACAACCGGGGCAAGCTACTGCGGGACCAAGTCACCCCCATCTACGGGGACAGGATGAGCGCTGTAAGTTCTCCCATCATTTTATGAGTATAAAAACCATTCCATCAGTAACAACCACTCGGCAAAAGCGACAATTTTTAACGATAAGAAAGTGTCTTTAAAACCGATCCAAGTCAAGGGATTAATAAATTTAGACATAGTTTATTTTGAAACCTCTTTCAAAAGGAAAGGCAATATTTACCCAGATAAATACAATGACATATTAACAGAAACTTCGGGAAAGCAGACAAAACCTAAAATAAGGTTTAAAACGTTACTATGAAGAAAGGAAAGTTAATGCAAAGATAAGGACATGCGTCGCTCACTCATAGATATATATGCTGCTAGACTTCTACTGCTTGAACATATATGCAACACGACGCGGTTTCTTGGAAGCAAAATGCTCAATAACGCGCTGATTAAAGTCATGCATCCCAGAAATAACGTCTCTGTGAATGGATAAAACAGCCACGGAATTTAATCTATCTTGCTTCATTGTGTTTCTGAGATACGTTTTAATACGCTTCAGCGTGCGTCGGCGGAAGAAATAGGCGTCGTCAAAATGATGTCCAGAAATTTTGCAGACGCCGCAAAGGTAGTTACTAGAGTGTTATCTATGAGGAACCCATAGAGCGCGCAAGTTGAAGTTTGATTGGTGTATATACATCGCAATTCATTTTCCAATTTACCCACGTAGCCAACAAATGGATGGGAAATTGACGTGCAAATTTTGAAAAATTTTGGGGTTCATCAAAGAGAACGCAGCAAGGTGTTCAGTGCGCAGACGATCGCCTATTTGATTCACCAGAATGTCACAGCATTCCTTTGCAGACAAAATCAAACGCTGCGTTGTTTGCCCGCGGCGTAAAGAAGCACTCCATGTGTCGTCGTATTTTATTGTTTCCCGGATACGAGATACAGCATCGCAGAAGTCTGAAATACACGACTGCACAGACGCTCCATCCATTAGCCTTGACTGCAATGTGCCGTATAATACATCCACGTGATAGAATATTGTGGAGAAAAAATGAAAACTCACCATCTTCTAGCAGACGCTTTAGACCTGCCGCCTCCCTCACAGAGCGTTCGTCCCAAACCGGAGAGCTCTGAATGCCATTGAAACACTCAATGAGCTCAGACCTAATTTCGGACACGCCCTGCCCCACGCGTGATTGGAAGTTCCAACGTGTTGGTGCACAAGCTGGGAGACGGCGACTACATATCTGGCGAAGGAGGTCAGAGTGCTTCGGCGAAACGGAAAAAAATGAAGAAAACCCCGAAACATTTGCAAAAAATATACGGACGAGAAGGGAAATCAAGACACATATTTTTAATAACGAGGTTAAATTGGTGTGCATAACAATGTAAAAAATGCGCATGAGGAAAATCTTCTTTTATATAAACTTGAACACCATGTTTCGACCCACTCATGACTGCCGCGCCGTCATAAGTTTGAGCTATCAATTTTGACTTCGTGTTGTAAGGCTGTAACACTTCTTTCAGTACAGCCGATATCCCGCAAGCCGTGCGATCAACGATTGGTACAAATAGTCCGGCAGATAAGGGGACCTTTTTGGCCCAAGTTTGATTTCAGACATAAAGTTTTTATTATTTGTGATTATTCATCTTGGGGTCATTGCCCATCATTTCTACATGGGTGTGGAGTTTGCAGCCTTGAGCAATTTTTTTTACGGCTCGATATTTGTATTAGTGTTTTTCGTCAAACCTGTGCATCATGATGACGCACAACCTGAATCATAACCTGTTACAATACTATGTTCAGGTTGTGCGCAATCTTGGTGCACAAACTACGCAAGCACCAAATTTACTAGGAAATAAAATCAATAACTTTTAGGTATTTATTGAGATATTTGTATTAGAGTTTTTCGTCAAACATGTGCATCATGATGACGCACAACCTGAATCATAACCTGTTACAATACTATGTTCAGGTTGTGCGCAATCTTGGTGCACAAACTACGCAAGCATCAAATTTACTAGGAAATAAAATCATCAACATCATAGGTATTTGTTGAGCCCAGCTTTGGGTCGCGACCCATATACAGTATAGCGGGATGATCACGACGACGCAGAGAAAGATAATGATATCACGAGAACAAGAATGAGAAAAATGCTACATTTTATGGTATATCCCTGAGAAAGAATGTAGTTCATTCTTATGTTCCATGCCAATGCTTTTCAAACTACCAAAGACTCTCAACACTTTTGCTTCTTCTCTTCTATAAAAATTCATTGTTATTATATATTCGCATTTCCATCTGTTTGTTCGTGCTCCCAGATAGCCGATCAGCGGCCTCCAAGGAGGACGGGGTCCCCTTTTAATAAACCATGTCATAAACTAAAAGAGGCTTGCCTGTTGTCATGCTGTCCCTGGAATTCAGCTACAACAAAAATTTCACGAAAACGGATTTTTAAATTTTATGATTTTATTAATATTTTCAACAATGAATGATATACGAGTGGTATAATGCCAAGTTATTCCAACAACATGATCATGTTTTGCAATTTACAACCAATATTTTGTATGGAACTTTGTTTGACAGAGCCCCAAGAGCTCTAACTACACATATCAAAAATGTGAGGACAAAATAGTCACACTACAACATTGTCAAATGTGCTGTATTTACGATAGATAACAGGTTTACCAAGAAGAATTACATGAAAAATGGTAAAATAAAGATCAATTCAGTAATATCCACTTCAATTGGTGATATGCATATGTTGATGATTTTATGTGTTTATTTCGGAAGTTTAATAACAGAATTAATCGTGGTTGCTGGGGATGTTTTAAAAAAGGTTGCATGGAGAAACGTTTTCACAAAATGTCAAGGTTTGATGGTAGTAGAGAAGTAGGAAAATTACCCAAATGTTTTTTTTTCATTTGATAACCCCGCCACAGAACTTCCCCCCGATAAGTATACGCAGCAATTGCGAGAGGCAGAAATGCCAAGATGGGATTTCATCGCATTGCAAACCAATATTAATAATTCTTATATATATTCGCGCATTCCCATCTGAACAGCGTGGAAAAGATTATACCCATCTACACACTTTAAGAACTATGTCAGATGAGCGTCATATTATCGAATATCAGTAGAGGAATAGTGCAATGGGAAAAGACATATAAGGCGGAACTTTCAGTAGTATGCAATCAAATAATCTTATTGTATAATATATATTTAAAAACATTTCGTCACGCCAGCTGCAGTCCGAAACTTTTTGTCTCTGGCTGAGCTTAGATACCAATTGGCACTCATGTAAACTGGTAAGACTGTAAGAGGCACGCGATGGAGCAGATACAAAGAGTATACATCCCCCAGCTGTCATTTGAGTGGGTACTGCTGTTTTTATTGCAGATGTTACTGATCTTTCTGTATTAAAGATTTACTAGCATCACCGATTTAAGGATGTTGGAAACCAACACGCAATATTACAAAACTTACTTTCAACACGCGGTTTGAATGAATGAAAAAACTGAAACTAGTATTCTTTAGAACAGCATACAAATTCTATGGAATGAAATCATACACAAAAGCTCGTTAAAAACCTATAGCTCAATAATCAAGTGGAATTTGATGCATGTGCGCAAAAATGTGCGCGTTACTACGTACAACCGAAGCACGCAGGAAAATGTGTGTGATGTACTAGTATTCAAAACGTTTGACTCAACTATGTTGGCATAACAGGTACACATCTCGGTTTCGCATACGCATACCTTCTATCTCCACAAGGATATATTAATTTTGCCAAAGTCAATGCAGCACTGAAAGGTTGCGGTTCTTCCAAAAGAAAACACGTTACACATCTTTAGTTACCAGTGGATGATTTTACATGGCCTTGTTCGGAGTGAAAGACGAGGTCAAATATTCCAATCCAATTCAACTAATAAAATATTTCCCAAGTCCCGAAGCTTAAACTAGGAAAACGAAATGCGCGCAGCAACGCAAATGTAGTTTGAAGAGCGCAATAGAAAGTGGCTAGATGCTGTCGATGGATCTTGGCTTGTATTAGTGAAATAAACTACCATTTTTTCTACTAAAATTGAATTTCTGACATTGTAAGAAGATTCAATGTTACTATGTATGCAAAAATAAACCATGTAGTTATGAAATAATTGTTTTTAACAAAAAGGCGCTCCTGAAGTATTCGTACCAAGATGGCGCACAACCTGAACATTGTATGTTTACCAGGTTAGGGTTCAGGATGTGCGTCATCTTAAACCGAATACTTTGAATCCACTTAAAAAAAATTGCTCAACATTATATACTCCACACCCACCTGGGTATCATTATATATGTCCTATACATTATATCTAAACAATAAAAAAAACTTTTCTGCCGGATTAAAAGCTGTGAAATCTCTCGGTAGGTTTACCATCTTTCACAAACAGACAAATCACAGCCAGTTGGGAAACGCACGTAATGTCAGTTGTCTCGTCAGACTGAATCGAAAGGAACTGGCAATTCTCAATTTCCAGAGCCAAATGTTGTAAATAAATTTTATACATTGAGTCGAGCAAATCATTTTGGACATCCTTAGATGTCCCTTTCGAAACAGTTGCGGCATCAAGATGATCTCTCAATACTGTATCTAGGGATGCGGTGTATTCCACCATATCCAAAAATACCCCTCTATTAGAAGAGCCAGCCCGTTCATCGTGTCCACGGAGAGACAGCTCGTGACAACCAATGAACTTCAAAACATCTATCAATCGACCGAGAACATGGCGGTTTTTCTCGACGTTTTAGAAACCGCGCGTCCTTCATCCAACTGTGCTTCAATATTAACATTTCCGAATGTTCGGTATTTTACTGCATTGTCCAGATGCTCCATAGAAGATTGATGATCCCTGGCACGCTCGGAAAGATGTTTAAGATCTCTAAAACCAAATTTACACCAACGTGAGTCACGGGCGGTAGCAAAAAGTAGGCAATAAAAACAAAAAAGTGCATTTTTGTCTTCGCTGTAACACAACCATTGGTGTTTTTTATACCAAGTTTCTGCGCAGAATGTACGCCGACGCTTTCCTCCGTCATGGGATTGTTCCAGTGAACAATTTTGTGGTTGATAAGGCCCAAGACGTTGTACCTCTAATTTTTGTTCCAGCGGCAGCTGCGAAAACGGAGTGCGAAGTAGTGCATCAACATTATTCATTATGAGGTCTAAGGCTAAGAAATGCGAAGCCGGAAAGAAGTGAGGAGCTTAAAAGGAATGTGGAAAATCGAAAGCAAATGGACTAAAGGTCTCTAACTGATTCAACTGAAAACAAACGCGGCGAGTGGAAGATAAAAGAGAGAATACGATATACAATGAGCAACCGGGGCAAAATCGGCGTCGCCCCGTCGACGTTCGGCGAAGGCTTTGCGAGCGAAAAATGAACCATGTCGGGAGAATATGGCTAGTGTAGACAGTCTGTGCAACCGATATTGAGGTATTTTCGAATATTTTTTTTTATTATACCGAAAAAACAACCGGGGCATTGCCCCGGTTGGCCCTATTGACGCGCCGCCACTGAATTATTTATATAACGATTAAGTTGTGTTATTAGTCGTGAATTACCTCTGTATTTAACAGCAATTTCAATTTGTAGGTGAATGATGTAAAACAAAAACAGAAAACAAACGGAATCATAACAAAAGCAATGGATTATATATTTGGAGGACGATACTAGTAGATTCTAGATCTAGAGTTCTTGCTTTTTTCCATTTTTCCATCGATGTACAATCAAGCCAATGAATGAATCAATTTTTTTTTATTGTTGTGATCGTTTTTATCACTGCCTTACTATTTATTGATCGATTACTACGCACTGCAAAACGTCTTAAATTTTTTGTGTAATAACGTTCCTTCTGGGATAAACTGACGAGATACAGTTTCAAATATGGTTAATGTACACGATCTTGCCATTTTTAGATATTCCAGAAATATCTGTTTCAGAAGAGAAGTTTGTGGTGTGGCTTTAACACTGTAGCGGGGTCGGGAGTCTCGTACAGTTGAATAATTAAAATAAATAATTCATTCTATCGTTGTGCATGTTTATACAATGTGCTGAAACTCGATTTCCACTAGCGGCGGAGAGTTTTTCGCATGGCGGAGCTGCGTAACTCATTATACTGGAAGATCCGCGATTTCCACTATTATCGACTTTTCTATCACCCAAGATCAGCGCTTATCAATCTACGCACTTGTTACGCCAATGCCGCAAGTATACAAATATGAATTTATTGTTCTCGGATCTGTAGTGAATTGATTTTAGAATATCTATTTAAAAAAAAACTTGGGCTTTCTGCAGCGCCGCGGTACGCCAGCATATCTCTTGACCAGTATGGATCTTCAGCGGGCAAAATAACGAGGACCTATTATGGGTTCGAACCGTAATGAGCTCTGTTAGCATTAACGCGTGTATGACGGGTTACCATTTCTTGCACTAATGCATGTTTAAAGCCGAAATGCTGTTATTTCCTTCTATTCGGGACTTTATATTATGCTATCGAACCGAGATTTCAATGTTTATAAATGAACGGACTTGGTTGGTAGCTGATAATATATTTATAGGCCATATTGCGAGGAGTCCTTTTCAAACATGAACACCTGCCGAAAAATAGAACCCTGCGCCCGTGCAGTTTTATTGACACGGGGTACTTTTAATGATAAATCGAGCCGCTGAAATCCTACCTTATTAAGTCCAATAGGATTTATTCATGAGCTCAGCTATTGTATGTACAACTTGTTGACTATCGGGGTTATAGCTATTTTTCGAAATCAAAATTTGTCCAATTTCTTTCGTTTTCAGAATCTTCCTGGTACAGTTGTGAACGAAAAAGAATTAGTTGTTCCAAAGGTCATGGTAGGTAGTCGTATTCTTGTTGATTAAGTATTGAATATACAGTATATATCTTTAAACGTTTGGCAATCTTTATCGTTTTTTACGAATGATTATTTACAGAATTCATATTTCCTTGTATAAGAGTTACCTTCGTTTTGAAAGGTAAAGCAAAGCTCCGAAGGCCATTGACGGCACCCATCAAACGGAAGGAGCCTGCAACTAGACATTTTCCACCTGTTGCTTTCTGGACACCCATTAATATTTAACAAGACATTATTTAGTAAGCGGAAATTAACCGGAATCTTCCTGAATTGAGGGAACACATCCAATTGTGTATTGAATCAAGAAGAAGGGTAAATAGAAATTACTTACTATGCTGGTAGCTGCAATGCGAATTTGAATTTTTTGTATAAACTATTGCCCTTAACTATTACTCGAAAAATTATTGATGGGAGAGTTGTAAGCGAGCAAAAAAGGAAAGTGAAAGTAATAGGTAGATGTATTAATCAAATTAAGTTTATCCATAATTCGTCAACGAAACAATTTTTGGAAAGCCGGGGATATTGTCAAATTTCAGCCATACATTATATATATATATTTGTATTACAACATGAGTTTAGGTAAAATATGTGCATTCTTTGAATTCAGGGTAATAAGCTCAAAACGATGAAACTGTCGCCTAGTGGAAGTAACATCAACCTTCAGGAGCGTTTAATTGGTTTGTAATTGAAATAAATTTATATTTTAATACTAGCCTGCAAAAGTTTTGTGATGCCTGGATATTCAAAAAATACATACGTCATAGGGATGAGATTTAAACTGCTAACGGTGATGTGTTTTGATCAAAGCGTAGTTAATCACAAGCACTTGGAAAGGCCAGTCGACTCTGGACGCTTACCATCACTGTCTTCATTTGTAAACGTTGAATTGCGTGGGTTCAAATGTACGGTCACCTATTTTTATATATATACAGGGAACTGTCAGGAACATGAGACCAAAAACCGCTCCGTCAACGCGAAAACAAAATGCACGTTTATCACCAGAGGTGTTTTGGACTCCTTTTGACATAAAGCGCAGTGACGTGCATAGAATTAATCGCAATCTGCCCAGTTTGCAAGATTATGGTCGGGTTCGTCCGA
>NW_024102638.1:0-30000 GCF_013122585.1 Styela clava
TTTTCATCAGTTTGAACTTTAAAGACTAAACACAAAGTTGGGTTAGCTTGGGTGGCGGTCGGACTCTTAGTAATCATTTCTGGATGTTCTGATGTTACTTGCCTCCTTTTTACTTTTTTTCACCGTCCGATCGGCTGATTGGTCGATTAGAGTCTGATGCATAGATTTGGATGTTTATATTTTTTCAGGTTTATTGACTTATATTTCATATGTCAGTATGTAATTTGTATGCAATGAATCAGTGCTCAACTGTTTATTAAAAAATGAAATGTTATCAGCCATAGTTTTATGACATAAACCGACAAGATGGCAGAGGGAGATAACTCAGTCTCTGATGATGACTTGAATCAGCAGAAAGGTGAATCTGGTAAGATATTATTGACAATCTGAACATAAATAGTTGGATTAAAATTGAGATTTTTATTGTTTACATTTTACCAGTTTGTAATCTCTTGGCACCAGTCAACCAGTTGGTTTAATAATGTTTTTTAATGGTCCTGTTAGAATGAAAAGTCATATTGGCACTACCTTACCCCATATAATTTACACGCTTGGAAGTGGGTGCCATATACAGATATAGCATATGGCTATCTATCATGCTGATCAAAAATGTGATTTTATAATTTATACCTGTATCATTATTTGTTTGTTGGCGAGCTTCAACAGTTCAAACACAGAAACAGTCAAAAGGGTGGTAAAATTACTCCAAGTTGGTACCTACTGTAAGCCTCCGTCTGATTGTATTGTAATATATAATACTGTAATATGTAGCGTTTTATATCTAGTTCATTTATACCAGTATGTAGAATTGTTATCCTCGAAAGTTGCAGGTGCGTAATACATCACCATGAATTTTAATGGTTTCAGTAGCTCTTCGCATTTCAGTAGTTGTGCATGACCTTGTTTTGAACGAATTTCCTTAAAAAATTACAGGAAATGGGATAAATTGCATTTGGTATTTATGCTTTTCAAGCTATCCATATCTACTGCTCCAGCAGTTCTCAAACTTTTTCTTCGTGCTGCGCCAAACTTTTAGGGAAAAAACGCATGGCACACTTACACGAGAAAAATCAATTTTGTGATCGATAATGTGTCTGAATTTTATGTCTTGCAAAGTTTGTAAACATGTAGGTCTAAGGAATAAAAGCAAAAGGTTAACTCTTTTTTTTCCATCTTGCCTGATTTTACATTGAAATGCTAAAAAATAATTCATGTTCTCTAAACTCGGTTCAGCAGATAAATAAACTGCAGCTCACGAAATTGCATCGAGTGGTGTATTGTTACATAACAGTAGAGACAGACATTATGTAACAAAAATTAAACAACATAAAAAGTGAAAAGAATTTATTGATTCAAATACACAGCATTCAAAATAAGAAACAATAAAACAGTTATAATAATTACAATATGTAAAATATTTAATTATATTTCAGTTATGTCCAATACAATTTTCGCGGCGTACCCTTCGAGAACCGCTGTACTACAATATTAATTTCTTCATTGGTTTATTCAGGCTTCTTTGATCAGAGGCCGCTCTTCCTGTTATTTTCCCAATGCTTTGTAATTTTGAGATTAATTATGATTTTTATTTTTTACAACAGGTACAATAAGAGAAGGGACTGCACGAGTACACATGAAACTTTTCCCAAAATATGGTTTCCTTGTTCCTGATAATCCACTCTCCATGGGTGACACAATCTTTTTTGGCCTGACAGCTCATGTAGATGCTTCAAAAAAGTATATTGCAGATCTTCGTGAAGAGCTCTACCCTGATCAAAAAGTAAAATTCATGGCTGTACCCGTTGAACGCGATGGTTCTATAAAATGGAAGGTAGATATTTGTCTCACACAAAAATAGGATAGGATTTTTATTTTCTCTCCGGGAGCGAGGAGTCCAGCAATCCTTTTGTACATATTATCACTCATGGGATTTGTACCAGCGAACCCACACAAGATGATCGGAGGTGCGGTGAGCATATTCCTAACGCTTACGGTAGCATGATACGCCACCAATACTTACCTAGTTTATATCTACAGTTAGCCTTTGGTGCAAAAATACTGCGCAACAACTTTGTTGTTGTTTAAATTAACTTAGTTAAATTCATAATCTGCTTTATCATACTTTGTTGGCAGTCTTGGCCCATCACATTAATTTGGGCGTTTTATGCAAGACTTGTCCTAGGCGCAGGAATTTGAATGGGAAGTCTAAAACATATTTGGGACATTCTAAGTAAATGATGTCGGAAATTAATTTTGTGAATAATCCAGTGTTTTTCAACCTATGGGTCGTGAGTTCAAAGCTGCGTGGCCTAAAAATCCATTTTGGTCGCCTGTTTGTCATCAAAAAGTTATTGAATTTATTTTCTAGGTAATATAAATGTATATTTTGTAATTGAAATTGAATTGTTACTCAGGTATAATTGGATATGTGAGAAAAATATTAAATCGGAAAAGCTTGTTGTGAACGTTAAAACTGATTCAATTGAACAGGTTCCTCTTGCAATTTTTATTTTTCAACCGAAATTAAATGATATTGACACGTCACACCACTTTACTTACGTTAAGTGAACTCAATAATTTTTGGAAATTCGAACCAATTTTTAGTCTCCGATTATCTCTGACAATTCCACGTGTCCCCGAAGCTCTAAGTTATTTATTTATTATTCATTTTCAGGCATTGGTGGTTGGTCCTTTACCTGATGACCAACAGGATGTTCCCAGAATTATAGGTATGTGTTATTGCTTCTATTTATTTTTTTTGTTTGTCTTTTGTGCCATTATACTTTATATTTAGAGGAGGAAGGAGAGGAAGATGGTCAAATCTGGTTAACTTGTCGAATTCATCCAAATTTACAGCCAACACATGGTTTTGCTACTCCAGAAGGTGGAAATCAATATCATGACAATGTTTATTTTAGTTTACGTGAGGTAAATTCAAATTTAATTTTTTTTTTTATTGTAATTTTCTTTTATGTCCCAACATTCACTTTTGTAGGCATGTTTATTGTTTTTCCCAAAATATACACAGTATATCTTGGCATTTCAGTATTCACATGCAAAAATCCCCTTCATTTTCGAGTGAGTGTCGTGACCTTGCCCTGAGCAATCGTCTTATAAAAATATAGGCTTATATACATTATGAGTTAACAAATAAGGAATACATGCACAAATATTTAATTGTATTATAGAATGAACTATTACATCTATTTTTTTGTAACAAAACAATATTAATGGCAATTAGAAATTTCATTCACAATACGTGTCAAATGATATCAATATTTAACTAATTTCATAAAATAATAAATACTCACAGTTTTACTCACACTCACACTAAATACTCAGTTTTTATTCTGCCAAGTGTGGTGTTTTGGTTTTGCAAACTCAGAGCTACTGCTCAGACTTATTTTTCCCAATGACTCGCAAAGGCTATCGGGACTGCTTTGGACCGCCGTGTCCATATATTTGGGCTTTGCTCTTGCTCTCTTGTTAAGTACCGGTAATAATTTTATCAGTTTAGATTTTTTGTGTGGCCCTTCAATTCTCAACTGCAATGAAATAGGGTCTTGAATTTCGTTTCTTCAGGCAACTGACGGTCTTGAAGTCTCCGTTTCTGATTTGACTTCCGTATTTTCTGCCGGAGAAAGAATCAAAGCCCTTTGTGTGTCTGCTGATCCTCAATTCAAAGCTAAATACAGAGCATTAAAAGTTTGCAAAATTCCGGAGTCTGCAGATGCTGATTCGGTATGTATGGGTTTGAAAAATAGATCTGAAAAATATTCACAAATCCTATTTACTGTCAACTGTTTTAATAATCTTTAAAACTGTCTATGCATGTATGAAAGTTTTGTAGTTCTACTCTATGATAGGATTTACAAGTTTATCCCACTGGAGAGGAAATACTATTAGACAGCATAATCATATGGCTGACCTATGGCCTCTCATCCAGTTACTAGTCCATGTAGGCTCTATCATTATTTGATACTGGTATTATTCTTCTTTTTTGCCTATAGTTTGCAGGCAATTCATATGTGTGACTGTGTCAATCTAATTGGAAAGTCAACCAGCTGTAATAAACTTTCTGCTTGATCAAATTTATACAGTAATTTGTTTCCAAATTTTTATCATGAACATCGAATATTTAATATCACAATGTTTGATTATTTAATATTTGTTCTCCTTTATAGACTGCAAATAGTGATACTCCCGTTTCCAAGAATTCTGCTGAAGATTGTTTGCTGGTCGAAGAAACTGATCAAAGCGCAGTGTCATGGATATATGAAGTTCTTAAAAGCAAAGATAAAATCAAATTGACAAGCCTAGCAGGAGATTTAAGTCACAATCCCGATATTCGTTCTGTGGTACAACCCCAAAAGAAATCTCTAAAGCGTTTCCTTGCAAAGTATCCACGTTTCTTCACTATTAAAGAAGATATAGTCAGCCTCGCTCCAAATTGCCCGCCAATTAACTTCAAACCAGTCAGAAAATCAAGTGATACATTTCCCAGAGATGAGTATGTTCTTAACAAAAATTGGTCTTCTGAAGACGAGTCTCTCAACAGCCCTAGTGCATCTGAGAGTATACCATCTGGCATGTCATCACCTATATTATATACAACACATAATTTAAAAACATTGGCGGATTCTTCGTCTCGCTTTACCATGAGCATGCTGGCAAATATAGTCAAGTCTTTGCCAGAACCAATGAAGATGTCTGAAATTTTTAAACACTGTCAAAAGCAAGGTTGGGAAGGAATGAGAAGTATGGCAATGCTGGCACAAGTCGTTTCCGACAATCCAACCTATTTTTGCCAGGATGAGAAAGGATGCTTGTTAGTTACTGCAGAAGGAAAAAATCTCTCTGTCAAACAAGCTGATGTTAATAATATTAAGACGACAAAAAGTTCCGTAAATGGTACTAACCATCCATTAACAAGTTCTATAATCGTCAGTGCTCCCAATGTTGAAACTACAATAGGTCAAGGACCGCTTGGAAGCTTTAACCACTCTTCAACTGCATCTGCATTTTCAATCTTCTCTCCACTATCGCCTCCAAAGCCTCAAGAGTCATCTTCATCACTGATAACACCTAGTTTAGGATTTGGAACATCTGCCTTCAACCATACTCAGTCAAATGTAGGAATAAATCGAAAAGCATACATGCCTATTAGCACCAATTTTCTTGGTCTGACTCCATCATATCAGGTATAAATTAAAGGATTCTTTATTCCCATCTCATTCTCTTCTTGGTTAAATGATAGCTGGTAACAAAGGTAGCAAAAAGGTTTCATATTTTGTCCGTAACTGTAATTAAAATTTTTTTGTTCAACTCTTTCAGTGTTAAATGTAAGACTATAGCTAGATTCCATTTTCAGTGTTGGAAAATATGTACTGTTTTGCTAAATTGTTGTTAAAGCAATAAATTGCCTGAAAATAGTGCTCTAATCACTCTCAATTCTTTGATATTTAAAGTATATTTGATAGGATATTTCGGTGTCACTTTGGTTTGCGATCGCACTTGCTCAAAACATGATCTCAATCACATACCAGGTGTTGCCACTTCGGTATGATTTTAATCTCTCAATGAATTCCAAACCTTATCCTAACTGAGATCACACCTTGTTGAGATTGCTTACTAAAATAGCATCGATATTTTCTTTATATTCTCTAGTCACATTTCTTCCAAGCTTGTTTGGGTTTGATCTTTTTGTTCCCAAATTGTCTTGTTTTAAATTCTCACCTCTTAGTCTCACTGATCATTTTTGGTGAGCTAGTGGTGATGGTGTGAAGACACAGTGACAGTACGTTGAGCACCCCTCTCCTTTTATTTTTAGGCTGACAGATCCAAATCCACAGCAAGTAATAATTTTGGAAATAATTCATTTCCTTCAAGTCATGTTTTACCTGTCGCCCATACTTCTTCAACTACTTCCTTGACAGGACTCAGTAATGGTTATGTAAGTTTATTTTGTTTGAAAATGTGGATTCGATAACTATTAATCATAAGCTCAGATATATTTATTATTATGAGTTATTTCAGATCAAATGATCACAATAGAGTATCTGACATACAAATGTTCTCCATTTGCTATAAAAAATTATTGTCATTTTCTGAATGCACAACGTATTAATTCAATATATTTTGTTCAAGAAAAAAACTATAATGTAAATAGAAAAATTTTTGGCGTTCACAGAAGTGGACCACGTTGAGAAACACTGCTTTACACTACTCACCTATGTAAAATCATATTTAGGTATCTTTTCAATATTTTCGGACATTCGTGAGAAGTGGAAAAAACAGTGGGAAGCATTCATAATTTTCTTTATTACCTTGCTGTTGCTGATAATTTGCATCACAAATTACATTTACCAGATTTATCACAGTGACAATGAAGACTTATTAGATGACAAATTCAGATCTCCAAAATCAGTGACATCTGCGAGTCATTATAATGAAGAGGAGAGTCAATTTTTGTCCGTGGTCGCTCGAGGAATTTGTCCTCACGCTGTGGGTGGAGGTGAAGAGGTTTTTAAAATGCTGAAAAAAGAGCTCGAAGCACTGGGGATATCATTGTCAGACAACGAGGGAGGAAACACAAGCGGTACACTGTCACGTCATCTATTATGTTTGGAAATGGATGTGGGAAAGAAACCAAGAGCAAAGTAAACAGAATATGATGGAATTTATATATTTTACTTTATATGGGGGAAAGGAAAATGTGATTGATATTGATATATTATATTTTCTAGGTTCCAGTCTTTCACACCAAGTGGAAAAATCAGCAAAACAACTGTGACATTATTGTCAGCTCAAAGAATAAGTGAGGCTGCTCTAGCTAATATGCTTACCTTGTCACAAGCAAATGTTAACATAACAAGAGTTGGAAGACTTCTATATGGCATAAACAAAGCTTATCATTGTATAAGGTAGAACACTTCCTATTTCATTACTAAAGATGCATTTGTACAAGTGATATGCTTGTCATTGTATGGTATTGAAGCCGGACATTCAAAAATAAAACTCTTTGTTTTAACCATAGTGAATTTTGGGTATTCCTGTAGTGTGTGTACCATACCAGGTTAGGGTTAGGCCATAATTTGATTTTGATTTTCCTTATTTCAGTTCTATTGCGAGTTTGGGGACTGTCTGTGTTATACAAGTGAATATACCCATAGGTTTCAGTCCCTTTACACAACTTAATGTAAAATAGGCGAACAAAATTAGTCACCTCCGTAACTGAGTGAAATGCTTCCTGCTCTAAATTCTTGCAGAGTCTGATATTTCACTGCAAAATTCGCTGTTTTTCACAAATCCCTGGCATACTTTCACAGCATTTAGGACAGTACTTCTAACATTTGACTGGAAGTTTGCTGGCATTGTGATCTTCATTTGGCCTTTGTGTGAATATATTTGAGTACTTGTCCATTGTTTTCAAATAATTCTTTACTTTTTAAGAAAAAATATTATAATTTCGAATACCAATTATTTCAATTATTATTTACAATATTACAGATTTTTATAGAAATATATTCCTGCTTTTCTTTTCAGAATGCTAACAAATGGTATTGATGAGATTTCTGGCTGTACTGTAAGTTTCAAGAACCAAGATGCCCCCGATATCAGAATGTCTGATCATTTGCAACTTGGAGAAAAGGGAAAAGTGAAAATAATATTGAGTCACAGTAGTCAGGGTACAACCTCAAGTGCTGCTTGTGCATCATTGAGAAAACATGCTATCGAAAAATGTGTGAATTCAACTGTTGTTGTAGTAGACTTGGAGGGCCAGGTTTGTGCATTCTACTGATATATATACCCTCTCCTTACAAAAATATTTTCAGGGTCTTTGTGTGTTATTTTTCTTAACATTAGCTTTGACTGACGTGATCATATCAGTCAACTAGCCTTCATGCACATACATTATCTTGTTTTGCAGATTAAAGTAAAACCGACTCTTTTCATTTGTCCGAATTAGCTTTTTTATTATTATGCAGTTCTTTTATACTCGAACTTTACTTTGTGCGGTATGCATAACATCATGTTATTTTCTTTTCTTCAGATTTTTGGATTTGGCTGTCATACTTCTGAAGTTCGTCGCATGATTTGTGGAAGCTTAGACATGCAGCAACGACATTTAAAGGAAACTGTTCATCATCATCCAAATTTAGTTGTTGCAAATTCTATCGATTGTGTCGAATCTTTAAAATTATTGAAGCGAATAAATGCTAAAGGTAAGTAGCAGATGTCTGAATGGTAATACTGGTAATTATGAATGTGGCTTTAGAAAGGATAGAATGGAATTTACATATTTATCTCGGGGAGTGGAAAGTCGATAAGGCGCCTTAATCATATGATGAGCCACGGCCTCTCGTCTTGTTACCAGTCCATGTTGGGTATGAGATTAGTTAGCCAGTTATTTGTTTCCGGCTTGATGTTGGAGGAAGACCTGCAGTTATGTAACTGACCTGCAGTTACGTGAACCTTCCTATAGCGGCGAAAAGTACAGCAATCCTCTTGCACATAATTATCGTCCGATGGCTGAAATAAAGATTTATGCTCTGTTCTGAAAAAACATATTTTCATTTTCTAACCTGATATTCAGGCTCGACGTAACATCTGCTTAAATATTGCATATGCATAGCACTGTTCTTCATTTTCCAGATCAACCAATTTAAGTCTATATTCCACTAATTTCTCACTTGTTATTGTCATTTCTAGTACCCTCGTGTTGTGTACTTGTGTGCGCAATTTTTACAATATTTTCGTTTCAGGCTTATAGATATAAAAATATATTTTCTCACTAAATTTTACCTTCTCTCGTAAAACATAATATTGATAAATCTGAGTTGTTAATTTAAGATTAGTTAGATTACCTAATCGAGCATCCAGCTACCACATCCACACAATAGCTGTGTGCCCACACAATGTGCTCCCACTAAGTAATTCATTTCTATTTAGGAATTTCCATATATGCAGAGGTCACCAAATCATTGGAAAAAACTGTGAGAAATATATTTAATGATTGTACATAAAGAAGCAAGTATTTAATTCTTTTGTCTTTAGCAAATTTATCATCTGCCACTGTCCGTACCTATTAACAAAAAGTAGATATCAATTTACATGGATGAATTATGAAATGTGTATGTAATGTATATAATGCTATTTACCAGACAAAATTATTTATTTCTTAATAAACTCAATTTTAATAAAGCATTCATATTAAATTATGTTTGAACTGAAACTTGTCATATGCTCAGTTTATTTCTTTCACACAAATAATAACATGCTTTTTAAAATTCCCCCCTTTAAAAAATTTAATCTAACTTAACACAATATAAATTCAATTTAATCACTTAATAATTTTTTATGCAATATAATCTTTCATTGAACATAATGAATAATGACTACATATTATATATTCCTTTAAATTTAAAATAATGAAACATACGATAGATTACATTTCATTTAGATGTTCTTCAAGTTCCAGAATATTTTAATTTATTTAGTCAGCCATATAATTTATAATGTTCAAATATACTCACTTTGCACCACCATAAATGTATATAGTAGATTCGGTGGTAGCCCGCAACTTTGCTCGGAGATGAGTCTCTTTTACCTCTGAGTGAGTGTGCATAACTGTGCTTTGAGAAAATTACTATGAAAAATAAATTTATTTTTGATTTGTAGAATTATTACAGTGTTGTACACTCCATAGAACCAAAATTGTCAGTTTTAGTTACATACTTCCATATTTTCAATTGTTTTACTTTGAAGTTTTTTTAACTACAATATATGACCTTTTTTGAGTTATTCATAAATAAAAATTGAATGAAACCGGTATTCTGAAATGTAAGGTCTTTGTGCTATTTATCATTTTTTCCCAAACTAAAAACTATTTGTGACAAATCTACATGCTCTGAATTTGCTGTATTTATTTGTTCCATGGTTTGTTTCTACTCAACCAGCAGTGCATTTTTTCTGATAGGAAAAGAATACTATGAAAATATATGTTTGTGAACGTCATGTAGATATTAGTATACTATAGCAAATGCTCGCATCATTATAGTATATATTCAGTATACTTTTCCTTGATGAGTGCAAATGGATGAGTGCAAATGACACTAACTACAGCTTTTTAAATTTAAAATAGTTGAAATATTTCTTGAGATAATAAGTCAAGTATGTGATTGTATATAATATATTTAAAGAGGATATTGGTATTCAATAGGAATCTGTCATTAGCTTTGTCTTGACGGATATTTCGTCCTGTATTGGACAGAATCATGACTAAGACAAGTGTGTTTGTGTTCAACAGCTTGCCAACGAGGGCTCAACAACAACCATTCCAAAATGCTTGCACTTTATTACTATTTACTTACATACATACAAATAATTGTTGAATTCATGAGGCTTACTTCAAGTCAGTTACTGAAAAAATGGTCTTAGATATTTTAGTCTTTGTAAATAGAGAGCCGCAGTTTGAAAGCCCAAATTATTAATTACTTGTTAGAAGAAGCTTGTTTGTATCTGCCTTCCACTCATTGTCTGTTTGTACCAAAGGCTTTCAAAATTTACTCTTTTGTTGTAATCCTAATGGATGTTGTACGATATTGTATATTAGTATAATTGTGTTGTAGACTTGTAGTAGAACATCAAATTTCATTTGTGAATATCGCAATTTTTTTATATTGATGTAGCAAGAGATTAAAAATATTGTATATATGAATTATTACTCTGATATCATAGATAATAAGAGTACCCAAGAATGCTATAAATCGAATGTATTATTATTATTAACATATAATATTGTGCGCAAAGAATGTGAAATGTAATTTAAAGTGTAAAATGAGAATATATATGCAATTTGCCTGTTGTGGTTATGAAAATATATCCATAGCAAACACTAGAAAATGAAGATGGTAATGTATTTGAATGGTTCACTTTTATAGAATTCCTAGTGATATTTGCATTTCTGTTGAGTATTTTAAAAGTTATCCACTAGATCACACAACTATGGATCTTGAAATCATATCATTTTGTGATATTCGAGGTAGTCCAGTTTCGGTTGAATCAGCTTTGCTTTACAAGAAGAAACAAGTAAAAAAAATTTTGATTGTGAAGTCCAATAAATATCTGAATGTTTGGTTATATTGGTCAAGAGGCAATACCAAGTTTAGTTTATAATATTTCCCTAATTTGAGTGATTGAAGAAATGATCTTCTACTATCTGTTCAATGTTATCAGCAAAGTGTTCATTGTTATGTATGAAATGAATGATTATGTAAAATAAATTCTCAATGATGGTACAAAGGTGTTGCTCTTCCTACCAAGGTCAGAGAAATCGAGTCAACTTTTTCATAGAGTTGATGTGACTCTTAGTAATCTAAACCAGTGATTCTTAAAGCGAGCGATATCACCCCTTTTGGGGCGAAAGACACAGTAGGGGTGGACGCGTATTTTGGAAAACATCGTATTATCAATAAACCCTCATGAATCTTATTTGGTATGCATCAAATCTGATTCAAACGAAACGATTGAAACTCTAGTGTAGATTCTAATAGCAACAAAGCGCGTCACACCGCCGGCGAATTTGTCAATAAATTGCTGGTTTATTGTTATTAGATTTACAAATACGTCAAGTAATAATCCACGTTTATATTTTAATTTGACTTTGGACTAGCTGATGGCCGATTAGTAACAGTGGGTTCACCGGTGTAATCATCCCGGGATGCTCACTAATATATTCGGTTTGTAATACCATTGAACTAGCATTAGCAAATTAAAAGCTTGGTTTGTTCACATGTTTGGTTGTACCCTGGTTTGCTGTCTTTTTTTCATTACTGAAATAAGTTCGGAACACTGTTGTAAGGTTATGAGTTATGACGTCGGCAATATCTGGCATTTGACGAACAAAAAAATTGAGTTCAAAATAACTACAAATACCCTCTCAACTAAGGCAAACAACTATATAGGTATCGTTTCAATATTCCCGAGTAGCGGGCTTAAAACAATGACAAACCTTCGCTGTTTGTATGGCGGACTTTCCAAATAAATATCGTATATATTATATATGAGATTTAATTTCACACTTTTCGCGAATTGGAGGATCCCGTTTGACAGCATAATCGTGTGGTGATTAGCGACCTCCTGTCTGTTCACGAAGCCGAGACTTGTGTGACATTATCTAACCATTTCGATGTCCATATGGGTAGAAGCGGAAGCGTTAAAATGAACTGAACGGTTCAAAATAAACAAAATTATATAATAACACGCGCGATGTTCTTCAAATCGGCGGATGTGCATTGGTACCGTAAGTGAGTCATAAAACCACCACCGTCAGCATACGTGACCCACATCATTGTAACAAACAAGTATTAGAATACAGCACACAATCTTCATGCAACAAGATGTATTAGGAGTTACAATTTTAATTTACAACACTGAGAAAGGTAAGGGTTTCATATATTACTAATGACTGTAACATATTATGAAAACTGAAGGCTAGGCAACTGCAACTTGTGACTTTACGTTACATAATAATAAAAACAAAAAACATTCTAAAATGTCGAGGTCTGAACAAACATTCCTGTCATTGAACATGCATGGTTGCATTTGAGTCCTGTCATTTTGGGTTCAAGGCAAGAGGTAGTTTCATTGTGTTCGCACCGATAATAATAAGTAACGGGAATTTATTTTCTAAATGAAAGTATTTCGAAATTTTTACACATAGACTGCAGACCATGAAAAAGTTTATCGTTACCAAGTTATTCCAGTAGCAAGGAGCCTTTGAATGAGTTTTGATAATACTCGGAAAAGGAATTGTATATCTTCAAGGCAGAACGCTTCCTGCACAAACCATAAATAAATATAATCAAAATAACGTACCATCTCTATAAATTCGATTGTTCTGGAGTTATGGTATTAATTTTTAACAGGACACTTTATCTCATAATCGAATGAACGTCAGACTTATAGTAAATATCAATTAGCGCTTTATATAGATGGTTTTTAGATTAAAGGCTTCTTTTGTGTTTATATATATACATACATTGTTCAGCATGGTCTGTAAAATTTCACGATAAATTTGATCACGGAATTCATTGCAACATTAGCATATTCATCACTGGTTCGAGTGCCGGTAGGCTATGCTTGCTCATTTATTTGTTATTTCGGTTCCTTTTGATGAAACTAGCATCGATTGAAGTCGAACTCTCTTCTTCCATACAACATCTACAATATTCGAATACATTAATGGATTGAGAACACTGTTTATAGGCAAAATAATGATAGCTGTAGCAGCATAAATTTCAGCCCTCGCCTTTATTGCGCCGGTAAAATTTAATAACGCTATGATACACAACGGCATCCAACAACAAAAATCACTGGCAACAAGGCGTATGATTTTCTTCTGCATACTCGAACTTCTATCAGCAGTACTTCTAATTTTACTTTTCTTATTAGACTTTCTATAAATGGCGATGTAAGCAAGCATTATATAGATGAAAATGAAGAAGTTTACTATCACGATCGTGAATGAATATCCCCACATCATTTCTTTTGTTGTAACATAGAAGTTCGGTAAACAAACGCTCTCCTGGGAGTAGTATCCATAAAATCCACGAATGCGATGAGCGGGGAAATTTTGCTGCAGGTGATAATTAAGTTTACTCCAGTCTTTTGGCAAATTAGTATTAGATGCGTTTGGAGAAAATGCGGTGAGAAGCGTTGCAAATTGTCTCACTCCGTTGAGGTGAACAGTGCGGGATGAAATGAACTTCGAAGGGATGAATGCTCCATAAGTAAAGGCTTCTCGCATATGAGAGGAAAATGGTATAAGACCTATGAATAAAGCAATACCCCAGGCTAGAGCTATTGCAATCGCCGCCCATTTAACTTTTATACTCCGTACCGTGAGGGGATTATGCACAGAGACAAGCCTGATCGTTGTAAGTAATGTTAGCATAAATACAGATGCTTCCGAGGATATGATGGAGATTGCACCGAGCCACACACAGGCATTACTTGTTCGCCATTGAACATCGTGTCTACAATATGCACCGGCAACTGTACTGTTTTTTACAGCTATCCCAAGAAGATAGATAGCCATTAACAAATCGGCTATGGCAAGATTAAATAGAATCAGATGATTGCATTTTAGTAAACCTTCAGCCTTATGTATTCTATCATAATCTCTGATTTTATCAATAATCATATAGCTGTTTCCAAATATACAACAGAACCCGACAAACCAAACCCAAAATTGAAAGAACGGCGATGCAATCAAATACGCTCTTGATCCAATGGGTTCGTTGTCTAGATCTCTCGGACATTCGTCAGCACCTTCGTGGCAGTCTTGCACTCCATCTCCTACAAACCTGTTTGGGACTGATAGAGGAGTTCCTTCCTCGCATTGGTACCTTGAAGTGCAGTTGTCTTCATCGCTTCCGTCGTCACAATCTTCATACCCGTTACATTTTAGAACGTTATCAATACTGATTAGACTTCCACTCTGGCAATAAAATCTACCTGGACAATTAGTTTCTTCTTCTGGGATACGTGGATTACAAGAAGACCATTGGCCATCACATATGTGCTCAACAGTAAGGTTAAATGTACCCGTACTTGTATTACATTCTCGAATAAACGCAACAGTAGAAAAACCTAAATAGCAAAAATCCGATGTTGTGTTTGTTTTATTTACGCACTCAAGATTACACTCGTCCGATAGATCGTAACACTCCGGTCGTCCATCGCAAAGCCTTGCCAATGTTCGAGTTGAGTTATCTACATCGCCCGCACATCGCATAATCCGACGAGATGAATGAGTACTGCAGTATTTTTCGTCCATCCTGTCTTTGCAATCTAGCCTTCCATCACATATTTTGTCGGTGGTTAACTCAGTAGTAATATCACAGACAAAAGTCCCCAAAGTACAATTGGTTGTTCCCCACTCTTCTTCTCGTGTACAATAGCGCGAACAAAATTCTTCATTACGATTTTCGCACGGACATTCGTCAGATAAATCCGAACAATCTACAACTCCATCACATTGTTGTAAAGTAGATATCCTCATGCTTTTATCAAAGCAGTGAAACAATCTAGAATGTCCATCTGTAGTTTTTCCTTCGTCTTCTTCGTTGTTGCAGTGAGTAAAGGAATCGGACACATGTCGTTGTGGAAGAACGCATATGTCACCTCCTTGTCCGAGTGGGCATTTGAACCCGGCCACGTGACGTATTTCATCCGAACCATCTCCGCAGTGATCAATTTTATCACATGCGTATTTTGTACTAATACATTTTCCATTTTTGCATTGATACGTTCCGTTTATACAGTCGCCGTTGTCGCAAAACTCCTGCCATGGCCAACATTCTGGCCTCTTTTTTCGGCAACCCCTCTCATCACTATAATCTCCACAAGAATCAATTCCGTCGCACACTCTTATCTGCGATAAGCATTTACCATTGCCGCAGTTATATTCGCCAAAATTACAAAGGAGATCAGTTGTAGAAGAGTTACTTTGAGGAGTAGTATCTGTTTGACAATTCCCCGGTAATATACCTGCATGTGATTCAAAATTTCAATTTTATTTTACCTTAATTCAAATAACATTTAAAGTTATAGCCTTATGTGAACATGGTATAAAATGTGTTCACAACTTGTAGCTTCGACGAAAGAAAAATATCTTAACAAATAAATATTTTTTAGCTTGCTATCGAAATATAAAGGAATCAAATAACACATATAGTTTAACTATTTTTTGTAACCAACTTTCATTAACATTTTTATGTTTTATGACGCTTATGCTATAAGCCTGATGATTTGGTTCAATAAGCATATTCTACAAAAACTTAAAATTAATTGCCGCCTATTATAGTCATATGAACACCTATGATTTTTCATTGCTGAAAAGAAAGAGCAAGCAATCTACTGAACTATCTAATTCTATTTCACATTATATCACGTCATGTGAAGTTACTTCAGTATCTTACCTTGTGTGCATGTTAATAATAACAAAAAAGCAAGTCGCATGTTCGTCTATATTTAGGATCTATTTTATTTCCAAGTAGCAAGTATTGATGCAGGTGAAATAACGTGAAATTCCAATAATATGAACAGTAAACTTTAATCTGAAAAGAACATATTATAGTAAATAAAATGTTAAAAAATATAATATATATATATTAAAAAATAATATTTCTTCATGTCACTGTAATAAATCATCGAAAACGGCATACTCGTATACACTAACTGAAATGAAATTTGTGGCTGCATGACGCGCGCTATACTGGAACTGTAAGTTATTTCGCATTGTTCCGAACTGTTATTTTGAAATTTATTATTACTTTAAAATAAAATTCTCAACATCAACCGAATGAAATACTAACAGGAAATCACTATGGTGTGATGAGGCTACTTCATATCAATTAAAAGATTCGAGTTTTGAATCATTGTTTCCCTCTTTTTATGACTTATCACTACGGTGATCATTCAGTTTATAAATAACTTTCAGCATTTATCAATTTTCAATTTTGTTACATACAAATTAATGTAGCATCTTAGGCTACAATAGCCAATATTTCACCATTAAAAGTGAATATATTGTTGCGCCTACAGCGGGGTATCATACACTGAGATTTTAGCACTTCTTCTGTTCAGGAATGTTACAACTTCAACTGTTGACTGTACGAACTACAATCATGAAGATTACGTCAACAACGTATTCAATATAGAGTTTGTCCAAATAAAAGTTAACAAAGAATTGGCAAATAAGCACGTGATCACGTGAAGCAAAATCTTTTGTCGATAAAAATGATCTCAACAAGTACGTTAAAAATAAATACTTGATTTGGAGATGACCTCAAAGTAAACGAATCTTTAGGCATTCAATCTACAATCCATGGATTTTTGGATGAAACAGATAAACTTTATACCTTATATATATTTTGGAAACTATTTTATGGCTATTAAATCGAAAAGATTATACTGAGATTTTATTTCTGCTGTGAGTGAGTGTTATAGCGCGTGTGGTCCACTGACCCCTGCTTGAAAACTTTCAATCTTAGAAATCGGCATAGTCACTGTATATGTAACCGTACTATAACTCATAAACGTTGCATCAACCAAAGCTGCACTTTTATAGCTTCTAAAGTCTAGCGGAAACCCATCATTCAGTTTTTATTTGTTAAAATGGGATACGCGTTACTTATCTACTATAATAATATATTTACCACGTGTATACACTCATATAATACGCTCATCCTATGACTACATGCACAAAGCAATTGGGTGCGTTATCAGTTTTCGGTTCTTATAAAATGACGTACGTACGTGCGCAACTTCCGAATAATATTGTCGGTGATAAAGCGTCGATGTATTTTTGTGAACTTAGTAAACCAAGAAAAAATATGATGTTTTTTAAAAGCCACAGGAGGGAGCTCGCGTGATATATTTTGATAAAACAAAATTGCTACCCACAACGACTCTGTCCCTTGCTCGTAGTTTTAAAAAAATTCTCCCATAAATATAACTAATGCGGTTTGGAATGAAAGTCTAATTTGAATGATAAATTTGGCATATTTTATCGTAACAAAATTAATTTTTAAACTTGATCCAAAAGGATTTCAATGACTACAGTGCGCTACATCTAAGACTGCTATGGGTATACAGTATATACGCAATGTTTAATGTAAGCAAGGTAAATGACAGATCTTTCCCAGAGTGATTTTGCTTCATACAAAAGCAATATTTGATGTGCTTAAATTGCAATAAAATATAACCCGAAAAATATATCGTGAGATATCTAGGAGAAATCAATGTTAAATAATATTTAATATTTAGAAAATTGCAGTAAAGCTCAAATTATAAAAAGCCCATTTGCGTCAAAACCGTTGATCTGTCTGTAAATTAATTGAAAGCATTAATTTCAGATTGTATTTCATTTGAAAAGTTAAAATGCTTCTGATGCTATATGAAATGTTGGCAACCTTGGTTTGCTACATTGTATGCTACATCGCTAAATCTCTCTTTTATGATATGAATTTATTAATATATTTATTTTGAAATATATTAACGTTTAGGCCTTTTTTGCCATTACAATAACGGTAAAATAACAATCTATCCAACTCAAGCAAAAAAATTACCAGGAGTAAAAACACTTAAAATTCAAATTAATCCAATCGACCCCACGCGGTTTTATGCATTATTGATGACAATTCAATGTTATTTTTATCGTAAGCCTGCTAAAACAGTCGAAAGCGATCCGGTCTGTACCGATCATTTGTACCTTAAACATCTAAATATTGGAAACCTCAGCAAAATGCTTAGGCCTATGACGTGGTTTTGAGGTTGTTGAGAACTTTTTGTAGTAATCAAAACTATTGCGTTATTATTGATAATTCGAATGAAAAAAAGGTACTTTTTACCGATTTTAATGCAACTTTTTCGCATTTTATCAAACATGGAAAATCAAGTATCGGAGCGGCGGTTCTTCTACTCTTCCTCAGGCTCGGAATTTTTCCACCAACATGACGAAATACATTTCTGGAAAATAATTCTTTTATATATTGATAGAATGCAACTGCGTTAGACAGCGAAAACAAACTTAATGAAAATCGTATTTTGAGGGCAGCGACGCGGACTTAAATCCGTCTTTCGAGGAGTCCCGCAACAATACGGGTTGTCTTACGTGTCAGCGAAAGCCGTAAGCTCGGGCTGCGCTCCCGACGGCTGGTTATTGATTTCTTCACGGTGAATCTTTGTCTTTCACACCAAATACCGCTGCGCTCATTTGCTGCTCGCCCGTGCCGATTTACCCGTTGAAGACAGGTGTGAATGGCAGGTTGGTCTCTGAACTGGGTGATGATGATTTCGCCACAAATATACAAAACGGGGTCGTTATATGAGGGGACTATGCTAGTTTATTTTTAACTTGTCTAGATAAAAGTTGATTTATAGTGTATACAGAACAGCTACAAAGTTTATTTATGATGTGACATCGTAAATTTTGACTTAACTCAGTTTCGCCAGAAGAATGGTTGGCAAGTCCAGTGCGAGATAAAAACTAAGATTTCAAAACAAGGAGATAGATCTAAGATACGAATTGCGGTTAGTGCGTTTAACCAAAAGTAGCAAAGGTTGTTTTGGGCAAACCTACAACGAGTACTCGGGGCGGCATTCCGTGCTAAATTGGTTGGAATCAGGTTCTAATACTGAATAAGTAACATTAAAGTATTTACAAACAACTATCATACCCACCTTGGATAATAGGACGAGAAGCCACTGTTCGACAAGTGCCAGCTGAAGGAGGGCCATAAAAAGCTTTTAGGCTCTCGAATCCTATTATAAATTTGCTGATAGGTATTCGTCCAAAATGTTTGCATATGATACAGTCCCCTACTCCGATATAGAGAGAGATAATAGAAAGTTTGAACGGACTAGGTTTGATGGGTAACTTTCTAAACTACACTCATACATGTTTGTGTACGTGTATGTTTGTTCGTTTTTAGTTGCTTTGCCATAGTATAAAGTTAGCAGCTTTGCCAAAGTGTATATAAGGTAGTTTGAAGTTTTCGATAACTTGACCTTCCAGAACGTGAATATGAATCTCAAGTAGAGTTGCGGTACAATCAGCGATATTCTGTGTACTGTGTGTATAACACATATCAAACTAACATCAGGCAACATTCTACTCAAAACATAAACTTTGAGGTGTTCGGGTTAATACTCTTTTCATTGGTGACTTTTTTTTAGAAATGTTATGCTGAGATTTGAATTTTGCAATGAAACGTGCCTAACTGACTGTTGCCTAACCCAGAATTCTCAAATCCAATTTATCTAGGAAGCTGTGTTTCAAATTAACGGTTCGCAGTATATATATATATGTACTGTTCCAGTTTATTCACTGGCGGTCGTTATGAGAGAACACCTTTCATCTTATTTATAAAAAAGGCATAAAAGTGGAGTAATGAACACTTTTGGCAAATTTTAAACTAAATTACTTTCATATGATGTAGCTTACAAATGGATGTTATCGCACGCAACCCCATCTAACTACCAATCAAGAAAAATGTTGAGGAAGTTGATCAATCCTACAAACTACAAACGCGATTTCTTTGAATGACGATACTTTAATTCTTTTATTTATTTATAATATTTTAATTAATCAGATTATCTCTTGCGTTTTTGCACCCGTTTACCCCGAACGGACATTTACTAGATTTGCGAGTAGTTCAAAATTCATTCTCTGCTTTAGTGTGTGATTGTCAACAAAAATACTACTTCAAAAACGTTTTTTCACGGATCTCCGTGTTTAAACTTCCCTCCCTCATACTGTTTCCGCGCGGTGTTTCAAAAAAATTGGTATATATTATTTGGATTATAATATATATTGGGGGGCAAATTGCTAAAGTGAATATATGAAGTGGGATTCGTGCTATGTTGTGGGTTAGGATAGATATAGTGATCTGGCAGTAGGTCATAGTATTCATATGACGTAAGGTTTATACACTTAGAATACATAATTTCAAGGCACCCCTGTTTCCCTGATATCTGCTGAGTTGGAGTCCCTCGTCACTACTGACATCGCCATAGCGCCAGTTGGTACAGCACCTGCGAGTCAATGGTTCTATGTTTTCTCGTAGATGCGTGCTCGATAAATATGGCCATAGTGTTTCTAAATTTTGATATCTGTATGCCCGGTAGACATCATCCACCTCAAATCAAGATTTCTCTCAGAGCATCTAACATATTCTTTCTGTTGGGGTTGTATAGAAAAATTATTTGGTAAAACAGTAACTGTGAAGAGGGTGGTGGTATTATTTTTCAGTTATTAAAACTAAATAATCCCTTACATATACATTGATTTTAATAATGTGATTGATGCAAATGCCTTTTTTCTGACAGCATATATATGAACAGTTTCAAAATTCTGATGTTTAAAAAAGTTCGAGAGTAATCAACGGAAAATGATTTTATTTTCATTACACCACAATCTCCCACAATTCCCCCTTAACTCACACAAAGAGGATTTTTAATCATAGCCTTTATAGTAACGTACTCATTGCTTCTGTATATAGTGTTAAAGGGTATAAAACAACAATTTATTTTCAAGATACCACGATAAATGATTATTTGGTCACAAAATTAATGAAGAGTTTTCGCAAAAATCAACAAAAGCTGGATATTTACGTCATGAGTGATCCTAATTCTTGTCAAAACGGAAAGACATATGATTTAGATAGGTATTCGGAGCCTCGTGTTGTCCGTCACAACAGAATTTATCCTAAAGTTTCTGCAAAAGATCCATGTGGAACAATGCCGATTAGAAACAGTTATCCCCCGGTTTCAACGGAACTTAAATCAATGAGAAAATCTTGCATTCCTTTATGCAATATTGAGAGTAGTTCGGGGGCTTCATCTCATGCCAATTACACATGGAAAGAACCATCCCCTTGTACTATTGTAAGTGAATATCCCTCTAGTCAATACGATCATAAGTCGGAACTACTGAATAGAGATGATAATCGAATAAAAATTGACATTCATTCGGGAGATACTGGACTTCCGCCATATTTTGCAATAAAAGACAATCAGGCCCATTCTGAATGGAGTTCTTACAGTCCAGTGTCAAGATTGCGTTGTACTAACGAAAATTTGTCGTTACTCCATCGATTTCATTCGATTAATACAAGCTTTGAAAGTACTGATAGAAACAGCGTATATGATCCATCGGATTTGGCTAATACAATAGAAGAGAGTATTATCGACGAAAGTTGTATTCAAAATGACGGAACAATCAATGCCGTCGGAGGTATTCCGCGTAACAGATCAAGGCCGGACGTGGCGACCAGGCATGTTGTCGTGACAAGACCGAAACGAAGATCGAAGAATTACTATCGGAGGAAACGGGCAAATAAGGTAGCATTTACGTTATTCTGATTAATCATGAACTATGAATTTTTTAAAGTTAGCGATGGTACCGACACAAACCAAACACCCATACATAAAATATAATACACTAATGAAAATCCAAATTGCATGAGCACGAAATTGAGCGATGGCACTCTAAGACTACAGATAAATCTGAAAACGAGATAGCGATAGGAGACCGCCGACTTATCGATCTAGCGGCGTGTATCCTTCGCTCCCACTCAATAAGCTTCTGGTCCGAGATATGAAGAATGCGCATACAAAATTTGGAGCAGATTCAACCTCGCTTTCATGAGATATCGCGTAACATACGAAAGTGTCTAACAGACAGACATAAATACCTATCAACATACTTACCGATCGAGATCGATAAGTAATAAATTAACAAAAAAATGCAAGTCGACGATTAAATTGGACGGACCGTTGCAGCAGTCAATGTTTTAGTCTTTATTTCTATATATTATAAAAACAAAGAGATGAAATTATTTAAAAATTTATTTATGCAAATCACAACCAAGGTAAAGAAAAATACAATATGCATGCAAAAAAATCACACAATAGCAAACACTATTCCTCGAATTTTTTTAATATATGTCTACATAATTTGTCTCATAATATATACTTTACTGTGACACACAGGTAAAAAATTCAAATCCTAAGTTTTATAAATGGGATTTTGACAGTACACAGTGGCCGCAGAAAGTCATGATATCAACTGCTAAAAGTAAAATTTAATACACAACAGTCTTGCCAAAGTTTTTTTAGAATTTGTAAATATTGAAAATCATACAAGTTATATATTCGTATTTTTTCGAAAAAAGAGTCCAGCTGGAATTTCAGAAAAAGCATAAAAACATCACTCACATGATCATATTGAATCATATACTTTCGCCTACAATATGATGACCATTTTTGATTAATTTTCGTTTTTCTTCGTATGAAAATGAACGTTTGGTAATTTCAAAATCGAACGCAGTTTGTGCATTCATAAAGTACTAATTACAACAATAAAAATATCAATTTCGATCTCTAGATTCCTAAAAAATAAAATTTGTTTTAAACTATCTAATATATTTTTCAGTTTTGCCTGATAAACTTTCCTGATGCCAAGGCAAGCATAAATTCTTTGTAAAATCGATACAAGTTTGATTAGGCTGCGTCCAATTTCATTTAGGCTGTCTGTCTCGCCCAAGAATTGACTTTTGGAAAAAGGTTGAATGTAACTTGTATTTTGCAAACGTGATGTTATCAATCCTATTCTTATTCTCATAAAAAAGCTCAGGCCTTTCTCAATGGTTATAACTTAAAGTAAAGTATGTGGAAGGAGAGCAAAATTTGTCACTATAGGGATCGACCTTGCTTTCTGCGGTTCCGCTATATAGATCCCTATTCCTTCCTAATCTCAATGCTACGGTTCACGGGGATAAGCTGAACGAATGAATTTACTTCTAGATATGCTTTACGCTATGCAAACATTTTACAAAAAATCTCAAATGTAATCTCAGTATTGTGACATCCTATAATATGAACAAAACCGTGTCCGGAAAATTCGCCGCATATGGTTATTGTTAGGGTATGCTCTTAAATAACGAACCTTGTTTAAATAAAAATGTATTTAAAAAACATAACTGTTTTTATCACAAATACTTGCTCTACAGCAAAATGCTCTTGCGGCGATATTTCCTATGCGGCAAAATTTCATGCGGCGAGATTTCCAACGGCGAATTTTCCTAGAACCGAACAAAACACGTTTCAATGCACATGCATTGTGTAGAGTGTAGACGGTTACTGTAGTCTGGCGTAGTCCGGCAGTTCGGTATAGTTCAAACATAGAAACGTGATGATAAGATCCATATCGCAGCCTTACTTTTTATTGTAGCGCTACACTATTAAATGCCTATTAATTAATCTTCTAACAATATATATAAAAAAATGAGTCGGGTAGGACTATATGAGCATGCCAACTGAAAGGCCGAGAGCATTAGTCACGAACTGCAAACCAAGCGGACATGCAATCCTCTATTATCTCATTGTGTATGGATTGTCTGTTTGGTAAACCATTAGAATAGATTAACTCGTCGTCGTTATCGATCGTTTTCTCCATGCCTTATGTTCAAAACAAATTTTGCATAACTTACATCCTGTATAGCGAAGCCTATCGTCCACGTTGGTCTGCTTGGTTCACGTGCTTTTGGGGATTCTACCGGTATATCGGCAAGCGTATACTTTGTGTATATTCTCAATTATGTTTCATTATTTATAACCAATTTATTCAGACCTAGGTTCTTGAGGATGACGTCGCATCTCAAGAATCTTTATTCGTATACATTGTCAAGTCCAAGTTTCATAGAGACGAAACTTTATACAAGTTTAAGTGAAAACTTATTTTAAAGCAAATTGAGTTCAGCTACTGACTTGGAACAAAAGATCAATTTACAAATATGTGTAAACGAAAGTAGCTACTGTAAAACCTTTGACAGTTGTTCAAAATGCAATGTGCAGCATATCGAAGCAAAAATAGCTAAAAAAGAACTGTGGTCTGGTCAATGGATGTTTCCCCTAGCATCGATTCCCATGTTCATTTCCGTAATAATGATCATTCAGCAATAAAGTAAACAGTGACGTAACAATTGCATTTTGTGCAGACGCTCAGACACTTGTTTCGCTCAAACAGATATTCAAGCATGGTTGTAAACCTTGTCACGTCAATTTTCAGTTGTGTTTCCCACAAATGGAGGTGAATCAAATAACTTAAATCTCACTATGTCTCCCAAGGAGCTTTAGATTAATTCAAAAGTCAAAAATTAGTTCCCCAAACGCTGCGATGGAATAGGCTAAAATGAGTTCAACTTGTTGCATTATATATATATATAATGACTGAGCAGTAATGTCGTCAAAAATAAGCAATAGTTATCAGCACCTGAAAGCGGCGCATGGTTAAATGTTTTGAACACGTAAACCAGTTTGTATAAATTCGTAAAACATTCTCAAAATGAGTATCCGAAATTTTGCAATAGTAACGTATAGGGAGAACCTGAGTTGCACATATTTTTTACAATCTTCAACAGAACATTGGGTCAAATTTCAGAATATGTAAATTTTTTACCGCTTCCGGCCCACTTAGACTGTTATAATAAGTATATTTGGAAGAAATTCATGTTTACATATAAATTAGGTAAAAACGTAATCGTGCTACTCATATATATCATAGAGGAAGAGCGTGAATTTAAGTATATATATTAAAACATGTTATTTTCAGGTATTAACTTGAGTCAGAAAATCGATGCCGAAACTCAGATTCCAGATTAAATACTATTCTGAATGGGAGTTCCGCCGATTTATGCTTTGCATGTATAGGCCGGTTCTTCGAGTTACACTCTTCGCGAGCTAGTGCGTGAATGAATGATACAATATTCGCTAATTAATTGAGAATTCCTATGAAATCTATGATAATTTTATTTGTCCACGAACGCTAGTTAAATCCTCAAATATTAATTGATGTTGCAATATCAATAAACATGATAAAATGCGTATTCAGTGACTCTCTTATGCCTCCCTAACTCAATGAAAATTGTTACCATGAGCTGTATGACCCCATCTCTCATCATTTATTAAGTTATGACAATTAAATATTGCTCTGGTGGCGTTTAGTTAAACTACAAAAATGTTAAATAGGAGTTCGAATCAAGCTTGCTTTTTATGTTCTTATCGACGAACTTATTTTATTTTTATTTATTTCTATGTTGATCAGTCAAGGATAATGTTTTTTTTAAAAAACTGAATTTTTATTAAAAAATTTATTTATTTTATTAATGTTCTGTTAAAACTTAATATATTTTGAAGGCGTTGTTTAGTCTGAATATTTATTACTTGATAATTATTTTGAACCAGGCGCTAAATATTGAATACTGGCTTCCGTGCAAAAATCGATCAGTTTGACGTTAAGAAGGGTCGTAGCCCCGATCCTGAATATTAAAACATAAATGCGCACACAAAACTTTGGAATCTAGCCATTATAATTAATCACTGACACTGACACCCATTTAAATACGTATACCACCGTAATAAAGGATTTCCTTTGCAACAATACGATTCTTCTTCGATATATATCAGCAGCATCTGTTATAATCACAAAGAATATGTATGAAAACTGAAGATACCACGAGTTTATTTACTGCAGATAATACCCCGAACCATTATGATCGCACCGCTGCCAATTTTTACCTGTATTAATACAGCAAAAGTATACATATATATCGGCATTGTGGGATTTTTAACCGATTTTATTGTTTTCATCACGCAAGCTTGTAATACTGTGTTTCCTCGAAAATAAGACCTAGTCTGAATTCAAAAAATGATCTTAATAAAAGCCCTCCGCTTAGATACTACCTAGTCGAGAGCCCGAAATTTCCAGAGGATGATGATATGGTCATTTTTAAATAATCTATGTTTAGCAGTTTTTTTTAAATGAACACGTGTTATTTATAAGTACTGTAAATGGATATCGGTTTTCATATCTTGTACATTCGTAATTCTCTACTTTGTAATTTTGTTTTTGATGAATGAAAATCGTTTTTGATGAATGAAAGACAACCCCCCAAAATAAGCCCTAGTGTTATTTTTCGAAAGAAAATTGAAATAAGAGCATGTCTTGTTTTATTTTTGGGGAAACACGGTAGCAAATTAGCAATAATTAATCTGTCAAGACTCCTTTTTTGTTCAGTGGTGATTGGAACAACTCAACAACGTTTCAACCAATCAAATTACGTAAATTATTGTCGTACGTTCCGGCACTGCAAAGTTTTAAATGCATTTATCGTCCTGCTCTCCATAGGCATGTGACACAGGGTCGTCGGTAGAAATTTAAATATATCTTAGTTTTTTATTAATACCGTATCAACCACGGACTATATAAATACTGTGGTTAAACCGAGCAAAGTATATCTATCTAAGACTTGGTATAAGGTGTGATTAAATTTTACTGTGTGTGTAGTGTATCTTACGACTTTATACGATTTTTCCATCTTGTGGTGGGCGCTTAGGGACTGCTTGACCTCGAGGGAAAAGCGGGAGAAAAGTTTTATAGAATCAGTCAAATTATATTTGCACGTCTGGGCTTTGCAACGCGAAGTCTTGTATCGCGGCATTTCCATCCCATTTAACGATTTTCTGTTGCGTCCTGTAGGCTAATGAGGTCCATAATAGAGCACAGTGCCGTATTATAATAAATTTACCTATTATTTTTTGTAGAGGATTTTTCTATCGATTAGTTCTCTATGGGACTAATTAATTATCCTTCTTCTATTCTTTGTGCCGATGGATCCGGCACATCTTATGCAAGGATGCTGTAGCAAGAGGGAAGATAACTATCCTACGTGATCCAAGAGTCTTGCTGCACAATAACACTAATGTATTTCTGTAACATTTCGTTTGGCCAATGTCAGGTGTCCTCAGACAAACAGTATTCAACTACTTTTGGTAGAGTTCAACTACCTTGGTCAGACGAAACGTTACAAATATATATTTGTGTTAGTGTGCAGCATGACTCTTGAATCACTTAGGATTCGTTTTTCTTCTGTTGTTTTTGTTTTTTTCAAAGCAAAATTGGGATGTCCAAAAAAAGCAAATCTAAAATTACTGACTCGGGAAAAGTTGTCATTTTATTCCAATTTGGTTGCTTTCAGCTTAGAAATCAGTATTTAGAGCAGATTTTGCAAGCAATGTAAAATCTGTTGACTGTTGTATATCATATCTTTTGCAAACTATATTTATTTACATTATTTGAAATTGAACTCAACTGCAATACAAAATTGTAAAAAGGGCAATGCCTTCTGTATTGGTGAAGAAAAATAAAAATCGTGTGCTGTACTGACTGTATATAAAATCTATTTTTTTTACCTTGTATAACGAGTCTGAGGAGTTGATTCTATTAAAATCAAATTAGAATTTAAAAGATTAATGTATGTAAATCAAGCACTTTTCAATCATGTCCATATTCGCCAAGCGCCGATTTTTAAATGGGATAATCAATCACTTACGGTGAATCCATAGGTTGAAGAATAACTTTTTGTGGTTAGACTAACTTTTAGAAATCGATGCGCTGTAACATAATGACTGTCATTCACATGAGCGAGATTTTGTGTCTTTTCACATCAAATACATGCAGATTTGAAACCAGATTTTGCATAAGTTTCGAACAAATATAATCTACTCCACTTATTTCAGTATCTAATGTAAGTAGGTAAATCTCTCTTTTCAAGGGCTTGTATGCATCTGAATTAAATTTTGACTGCGGTAGTGCACGTTTAAAATTGATATTTCTCACTAATTTATGTCTCCTTTCTGTGAGTCACCATAACTTTCCTCGATTCCGCTAGGGAATAAAATGATTTCACTTATTTGACTTGTTTGTGAGGTCTGGTTGTCACTGATAACGGTCAAAATTTTTTGGTGTACAAAATCAGGAAGATTGTCTATGGAGAAATCAATAAATGCAACGTCGCCAAGCAAGAAATATATTTTCACACAATTCACAAAAATTTTATGATATCGTAAAAGGCTCAACTTCGAATAGCTTTAACCTATATGAAAGTATTGTATTTTCTTTCTTTGATAGATTGTGGAAGTTTTTCTTCATCCAAGCAAGCGATTTTTTTCTCAGAAAAAGAAGGTTCTATTCTGTCCTGGACAGTAAAAAATGAAGGCTTAAAAATTCAGTGTATACCCTATTTTTTCTCGTCATTTATTAATGTACAGAATTTACAAAAAAAATTCAATAGCCAAAAATTTTCACTAATTTGTAAAATATTATCGGTTTTCTATTCAGAGAGATGCTTTTTAAAAACTTGCTTTTGATTAAAACAAGATCTGAGACCCTTAAACCAATTCTGTCAGAATTATATCTCAGTTATGTATTTCAGGAATTGCAAATCTTTCTCGGTAAAACATCTTTAATGAAAAAGTAATTTTATAAGATTAGACTTTATGGTACATGCTAATGGCCAATAACACTATTCGATTGGGTGTAGCGCATTATTGATTTTCCATTTTTATCCTATCTCTGTCACTCAGTTACATAATTCGCATCTATTTTATGACGTCATACTACAATGTTTTCGTGCGCTGGTTTACTTGAATATTGTCAGAAAACATGACCATACGGAAGTGTTGGCCTTTTGAAAAGTCACCCATGGCGTTTGATAAATGTCGACTGATGTTCGTGCAGGTGGGCTACGAAAACTACGAAAAATTCTTAAAATATATCTGGCAATTTCAGTACTAAGAAATAACGTAAGTAGTTCTTGTGATATATATCTGAAAAAACGCTTTTACGAACAATGATTTTCTTCGGGTATTATACAATGTATACAAAATCAAGACCAACAACAAAATGCATGCAATAATCGACTTTTTTAACAACAGCAATTGAAACCTACACAACAACAATTAAGCAAAATTCTCGTTATGTATACGTGAGATATGCGAGAAAGTCTCTTGATCATTGCGCAAAAAGGTCGATTATCGGTAGGATTATCGAACACTATTCTATGATGGTGACAACCCCCAGTGACGTAAGAAGGCAAGGATTTTGTGGATATTTTTAGTACGTGTGGAATTACGCATTGATTCCAGATTAAATTCCTTTTTCTAAACCTGCTAAGCGTTGAACATAGTAAAGATGTTTTTATATATTGGTATTTTCTAGTTAATAGAAAGCAGAACAATCGGATCTGATTTGGTGACAAAATTAGGAATTTAACAGTTGAGAGTATTTCACAGATAACAGAAAACTTGCACGAGTAGATGAAAAAGATAAAAAAAAAATGCAAAATACATTACTGCCCTTTTTATGACTATGTTCCACACCTGTCCCAATTGTATGAAGATTTCTTTATACGTATTCTCCTACCGTATGCCAGAGTATCATATCTATTCTAATCCTGAGCATCGCCTGATTCCCCGTTCATATGCTTACTTGTTCCACCATATGTTCCTGACGTAACTCGGAGCAGTGGAATAAACGGGAAAAGTAGGACATGACATATTTGAGACACCAGTCATATTGGTACATTTTTC
>NW_024102641.1:0-30000 GCF_013122585.1 Styela clava
AATAATGTACACGAGAGCGTTCAGAGTACCTCACAATATCGTGAAAGATGCTCCGCCGCACGGGTAATATATGGTCTTCAAGAGTGAATTTTTATCTTTTGCGCCGGCTTCGATCTTTCTCCCCACCGTTTGTAAATTACTTGTCCCAATTTTAAACTAACAATATTACCATTTCTTACGCCGGAAAAGACGATAGTTAACCTTCTTATGATTTTACTTTTCCATTACGCCTGTTTTATTTTCGGATTAATTGAATAGTGAATAAAAACTTGAAAAGGTCATTGTGTGAATACCAAATGTTATTTTGAGTTCAAATAATGATTCAAATTGGAGAATTTCCCACGGCACCCCTGACAATATTTTACCGCCCACCGGTTGAAAAACACTGCTCTAGCATACTATGGTCTTTCCAAGCAAGGATAATTTACAGTCCTTTCGGTGCAGTTATTGCGGGATTGTTAAAATAATAATAATAATAAAACAACACATAATGCAGTTTTCGGTATGTGACTGGGTGATAACGATACGATCATATACGGTCACCTAAGTCAGTTACCACCCAATGCGAATACTTGTATGAATAAATCCAAACAGGTTCTGTTACAATATGAACTCTCAGTATATATATGGATATAACTATATACATTATACACAAAAATAATCTGAATTGGTATCTCATTGGATTGCGTCTAAAACATTTAGGAAATAATAAAATTTAAACGAATGTGCCTAATAAAATTTAATTGACTCTCTGCAGTATAAAATTTCTAGTCCGAAAAAAATGTTGACAGTGCGACGTATTTTTTCCTAGCAGGAAAATTTCTCTGGTAGCATTCAAATGCGTTGTTTCTCCCCGTCAAGCAGGGTTGCCATATTGGCTTTTTTAACGCCAAATTTGCCATTTTTTAAACGCGTTTGTCGTCAGAATTTCCGTTTGGCTTTTTGGCGTTATTTTGGCTTTTTTCAAGTCTATTCTAGTGTCTATTATTAAAATCATATGAAATACAATATTTGGTGTGTAACAACTGAACAATAGCCCATTACCTGTACTTAGCTACTTAACATCAGGATTTCCTGGAGCATCAGGAGATGTTAGATTCCTGGAGATGTTCAAGCAGGGTTGTAAACAATGCCTCGTTTTTATAGTTTTGCGTGTTATTCGTCAGTTTACGTTCTGTTTCCAAAAAATAGTTGTATAACTCCATTTTCATTATGCCTGATATGGTTTATGTGAGCTTTCAGCATTAGTTTAATTCTGCAATTGCAGTAACGATGTGATTAACTACGCTAAAATTACTGAATTAGATATCAGTGGTCCACCTGTGAGCGGCAGGGGGTTAGATAATTTTTTAATAAATTGATGGTTTATAAATTTTAAAAGTGAAAAAATGTTCAATAGTAAAGTACGAAATAGGGAGTATTTTTTAAGGTGTAGCACAAGTTTGAGTAGAAACATATTGTAGGTGTGGTGGACATCAAAGTTTATTTCTCGCAGAACTGTACATTAAGTTAGACGAACGCATATGTTGCCTAAGCCACCATCGCACGGCGAATAACTAATGGAATTCTGGTATTGCAAATAATGTTGCAATGTGCTCGCTTTGCAGCTAAAACACACACAATCAGCCGCAGATTGTGCACCCGGTGCTGGTCAGTTACGGCCTTCGAGCCCAGTCAAGTTTATACACCAGGACCGATTACTTATTTAGGACTTGTCGCTTACCAATTAATACAAATCATTTGCTATTGCTCATCTTATGTAGGAAAGACCACGAGCGTAAACCGTTAGTCATAATGCACCGAATGTTGTCCTGAAACTAATTAGATTAGACATGGCCCGCGGGCAAAATCCGGCCCGTCGGGTAATTCAATCTGGCCCGCTTGATGCTGCCACAGCCAGATTGAAATCAAATATTTATGTTTTAGCTAAAAATAGCTCAAGGAATTTGTTGAAGTTGTGGTTAAATTTAATTTTCGCACGAGGCATATTGTTTTCCACCTTTGCTTTGTAACACTGTAGATATTGTTCATAAAATGTAACTTTTCACGTCACACTTACATGGCCCACCAGACTAGGTGGGCAAAATTGTTGGCCCTTAATTGAAAAACCTTGCCCACCCCTGAATTAGACCCAACTTGGTAGTACGATGATGTTCAACAACCTTGTTTGTTCGCAAAAGACTGTCGGTAAACCTGTGGAACACAGTCACGTACGTTGTCAAACAATATAAACTACCTTTTTTACTTCTACGAAACTATGCTACTGCTATAAATGCAAACGCAATAATAAAATTTAACAAGAAAAAATTCAATACTACAACATACAGCCATCAACTATAAAATAGAAACTAAAATCAGCGGACAATTCAAGATCTGTGACATGCAGAACATTTTGAAAATTTTTCAACCATGAATAAATTGCAGATGTGGACCTATCAGTGAGACTTTGATCTGCAATATCAGTATTTGTTTCCCAACCTAAAACATACTGTTCAGTCCATTTACCTTTATGAGCTTATTTGCCCGGGCAATGTGTACATCTTGATCTTAATTCAAACGGCAATGTTGCCGTCCTAACCTTAATTTAAACAAGTCAGTTATTTATTTAAATCACCGGTTCTGAACCAGTGGGCCATGGTTCACTGCTGGGCCACAGAAACATTTTCAGGCGGGCCACAAACCTACTAAAAATTGCTACAGTTATTGATAAATTTAGTTTTATTTGTGTCAGTAAAGTTGAATTTTGATTGAGGTAGCAATAAATGATGCTGCTGTTATTTGTTACAGGTTGGTAATTTCCTTTCCAATTATTAGTCTATATTGCGGGAAGAATTATTTGGTTTTCTTTTAGTTTTACCCTGGCATGTATGGAAAAATTAATGGGCCACGGAAATTTTGCCCAACAAAAATGGGCCACAACAGAAAAAAGGTTGAGAACCACTGATCTAAATCAATGATATGCTGGAGGTAACGATGGATACAATTGCTAAGTCATACAAATCTGAAATTTAAAAGATGTTCAAGGTTGCGATAAATACAATTGTCAAGATTGCATACCAAAAGATTGCCTTATATTTCAGAGACTCGTTGCTTCTTTCATTTTAAATGTAAGATAGGATCATGTAAAAGAATGTTGCTAGTAAGTGTGGGATGACCACTGAACTCTTGAATGATTAGCTGGGTGGCAATTGTTATAGTCAAATAATCTGGCAACAAGCCGTAATCTGCCATAATCATGCCATAGTCTGCCATGCCATATGGAGCTACCTCATGAGATTTCTTCTCCTACGGATAAATAATAGCGGTAATATGAATATGATATCCAAATGTCTGTTTGCTCATGGATGTCTTAATAACAGTGTTGGATGAGCCATAACATAAATGGAAAATACATCACTATGAACAATATCAAGTAAAATTACTATGCAATAAGGGGACAATAAAAATTTAAACGTCTATAAAATTGGATAGAAGAAACGACAACACTGGTAACAGTATGAAATTGGATAGTACACTGGTAATAATTTGTATCACATAACGTACATTATATATTAACTTTGGATAGAAAATGCATTGATGTATCACGGTCATTTTGGTATTAATATAGAATGTTCTCAGCAAGAAATAATTTTTAATAAAAACAGACACTGGTATAAATAAGGGAGAAAAGTAAGAGCTAGAAAACATATACAGTGGGTGCTAAATGTTCAAATATAATATCACAGTGTTCAAATAACTGAAGGCAAAGGTAAAAAACCATTCAAATAAAGATTAAACCATGTAGTTAAATGAGGGCATTAGAAAAACTAATGGAGGCTAATATGGTGGTGGTATCTGGTTGGTTACAGCTTCGTCTGCCAAGCAAGTTCATGATACATCTGAATATAGATCAGATTTTGGCATTTCATTTTTATGATAACCAGGCTAATAGCAGAGTGCTCAACTAGCCTTCTCTGCTAGGATAAATACAAAACTTGTATCTTACAATTAAATAGGCAGACTATGCCATGCATCATACCGGTTCATGTTTAGCAGATATGTTAGGCATGTGTTTGCTCACTCATGAAAGAATGAATAAAGGGCAAACGAGAATATCGGTCAGAGACCGAAGACTTATCGATCGAAAGTTAGGGGATCCCCCAAAACAGAAACTGCGGTTTCGATTCGAAAAATTCTGCAAACCCGAACTGGATTGTTTTGATTAGTTTTCAGCCAATATCAGAAATGTAGGAAACAATAGCCAACTCCCCATGTCGTCGAAATACTACTCGAGGAAATACTTTTATGAAGAATTCTGCAAATCTGAACTGGATTGTTTCGATTAGTTTCCAGCCAATAGCCTATTTCTGTATTTACCAATCCTATAGTTTGTGTCAAATACAACGGCGCTAACCCAGGTTGCGACGGCTATTCAAACACAGCCTAGCGATATTTTAATGAGGAATACTGCAACCCCGAATCTGATTTAGGGATATGGACATTGCTTAAACTTTAAGGAGTAATTATAAGTAACGAGATACGATCTCGCGGCGTGTATCCTTCGCTCTGACTCAATAGTGTGGAAAATTTCTCGAAGGAAACTTGCGCATCGCGACGACGTCAAAGTTACAAGAAGGCTCAAAGATTAATCACGAGATACGATCTAGCGGTGTGTATCCTTCGCTCTGACTCACTAGCGTGAAAACTTGCGCATCTGATACGCACACACACATTCAGCGCGTCTCGAAAATCTCTCGATTTGTGAAAATCCAGATCTCTTCATCACTAATTAATTAATAACTCGCTAATTATACGACATAATTCATCCAAAATCAATAGGCTTCTGGTCCGAGATATGATGAATGCACATGCAAAATTTGGAGCAGATTCAACCACGCCTTCGTGAGATATCGCGTGCATCTAACAGACACACAGACATACCTATCAATATACTTACCGATCTTAAGATCGATAAGTAAAAACACATTTATTCTCTAGTACAGATTTGTAAACTCTGACCTTCCAAACCTTCTCATCCTTACTCAAAGGCTTAACAACATAACAGAATCCTACTGAAAGAGAAAATACTGAAAAAAGCAACTGAAACTTAAGTAACTAGAATGGAATTAGCCAGAAGTAGAGGGATGAACTGATTTAAATGGTTTTTCATACAGTAAAATATAGTAATGAAATATTAGAAAAGGATATGCATAATCATAATGGATAGATGAATAGTAAGAGAGTAAAACCAATCAAAAACGACAAGAAGAAGCAGTTTGGAGGAACTTGGAAAACTAAAAATGTTGTGTTCTAGAGATTCAGGCTTAAATCATAATAGGCGCGAGTTTGATAAATTTAGCAAAATTATTGTGGATACTTTAAAATAGTAAATGTGTGTGTTTGCTAACCCATGAAAAAATGAATACTAGCAAAATTAAAAAACACATTCATTTTCTTTTACAGATTTGTAAACTCTGACCGACCAAATCTTCTGATCCTTACTCAAAAGATTAACAACAAAACAAAATACTAGTACAGAGAATATCATCAAAGACAAAGTTAGGGGATCCCCCAAAACAGCGCTCTTACTCCATAGTGACACCTTGTGTCCCATCACTAATTAATTAATAATTCACTAATTATACAACATGATTCGTCCAAAATCAATAGGCTTCTGGTCCGAGATATGATGAATAGAGCTTGATTTAAACATGAAAGGTTGAGCCAAATCCAACTGATATTGCAGTTCATTGAACTTCATAATATTCTGCAAGTGGCCTGATGGAATGCTTGATAATGACAATATAAAATCAACGAGAATATCGGTTGGAAACCGAAGACTTATCGATCGATAGTTAGGGGATCCCCCAAAACAGAAACTGCAGTTTCGATTCATCCGCTCTTGTAACTTGCGCACTGCGCATCGCACACACACACTCGGCGGGTTTCAAAATTCTCTCGCTTTACAAAAATCTAGATCACTATATCAATAATTGATTGATAACTCGCTAATTATACGACATAATTCGCCCAAAATCAATAGGCTACTGGTCCGAGATAAGATGAATGCACATGCAAAATCTGGAGCAGATTCAATTTCGCTTTCGTGAGATATCGCGTGCATCTAACAGACAGACATACATACAGACAGACAGACATACATACAGACAGACATACATACAGACAAATACCTATCAATATACTTACCGATCTTAAGATCGATAAGTAATGAAGGGGTTCTAATATTATATTGTTCAAGTAGAGTCCAACGTCCATTGTTGATTTTGTATTGTTAGTATTCAATTTCTACACAACTTTTACAAGATAGCTATAGGTAGTTCCGGTAGGTTTAGATTAATTTTCCACCCCGTTCAGGCAATTTAGGGTCTGTTCCGGTAATGACAGGAACTTATTTTTTACCACTGTACCCCAAAGTTTGCTGTTCTATCTTGAAAATTGCCTTGAGATATATAAAATGTCCTTTAAAGATATCTGAGTCATTCTGACTGATATTGCAGTTCACCGAACTTTATAATATTTATAAGTGGCTTGATGAAATGCTTGATAATGACACTACAAAATCAATGGATGAGACAATATAGTATTGTCCGGATAGTGTTCAACGTCCATTGTTGATCATCTATTGTTAGTATTCAATTCCTGCTGCATTTAATTTTGCTATCAATGCATCACAAAGTTTACGCTCATGGTCATCATCAGGATATCCATTGCTGAAAAATATTAGATTGCATGAGAGATAATGGTAGTTGCATATGAGTCTGATTTCAATTAACAGTAAAAAATAAGATGTTCAATAAAAGAACACTGAAAATAACAAATATATTTGACTGCTTAGGACTAACAAATGCTTAACTTAACGATGCCTGTGTGAGTGAGATTTGAATGTAAGGAATGTAAAATATATATTCATGATGCACGATGGCATAATGGTTGAAGCGGTAAACTTAATTGGGTTGGCCCTTGCAAACTGCACATCTTTGGTTCAAATCCAGTGGCCATCACCCTACCCAAAATATTGAGAGGCAATGCCGAACCAAAAAAGAAACTAGTTCTGCCAAATATTATTAGCTCCTTAAATATTGCTACATATCAGTGGAAGCTTAAATACCTTATCCAAAATATGTGGATAAGCGTTGTATGATATAAAAACTCAAAGATCTTGTTTATAAAAGAATTTTAAGAATAAGCAGTGTAAGTGTAACTATAATTTATATGTTGGAAGCCCAATGAAACATTGACAACAGAGAAGCAGAAAATTTAGTCGTTACTGGAATACGGATCAAATAGATACAAAGTTGGGCAACCATAATTCCAATGACAGATGTGACAACAGAGAAACCTAGTAAACAACAGCTGGTCGTTGAACCTGGTTACAGTCACGTTGCAGACAATTCAAGCCTGAATACCATAATGGTTGATTCTGATTGTCACTAAGAAATTACCCTCAGTCACGTACACCCTAACATTTTGCAACAGCATGACAAATCATGGTCAATATTTATCAGGAATAGAAAGAATGCTTCCTGGCCATCCCTCACCCATCAACTGGAATTTGATGGATGCGATGGTTTCTTATATATAGCTTTGTTCAAAGTTAAGGGTGTATAATAGATGTGTATAAACAAATTTAAATGTTGCTTGAAATCAAGAGAGGAAAGTAGAGAACGTTGTACTTGATTTTACCTCGGACAAGATATCTGTGGTTGAGTGGTTACAAATGTCACAAGCTGGATGGATGGTTATGGGATCAAAATCGCAACCCAAAGATGCCTTTTTTTGATTTATAAATAAAAGTTTGAAAACAGTGGTTTATTTTAAGGTACTCGCGTAGTATGTGAACCAAGATGGCGGACATCGGAACACAGTATGTGTATCAGGTTGGGGTTAGGCCATAATTTCAGGTACAAATACTACAGGAGTCACTTGGCTGGTCCCCGAACTCGTAATCGAACTAAAACATGGAAAATTGGAATAAAATTATGGCATAACCCTAACCTGGTACATATACTATGTTCAGGTGTTCGCCATCTTGTTGTACATACTACGGAGCTGCGGCCATTTTAATTTTTGCTATTCACATTTAAAATCTCAACTTTTGTTGGAACTAAATTTTTAATACATCTGTCATTGATATAACTTAGTTGAGGCCCCAGTCAATCCTCATAACAATTGTGCATATTTTAGAATATTTAATCAGAAAACTTACTTATCTGGACCTCCAAGTTTGTTAGTTTTATGAGGAAATTCATCATTCCATATTATCTCTCCTCTGCTGCTTCCAATTATCTGAATCTTGAAGAGCAATCCTGTATTGAATGCTTTCCGGAGCAAGTTCCTGAGGTATTGAGAAGAAGGCAAATATTCAGTGAACTTCTTTGCCTCATATGAAACACCCTGCAAAAATAAACATCTCTAAGTTATTCAACTTCCATCTCTGATAATTATTTAAAACTGATATAAACACCAGGTCATATGTTGAGCTTTAAACTAAAATTTCTGCAACTCAGGATCGTTTCGAATAAAAATGATGATTCCTTAGAAGCAGACAGTTGCAAAATCATTCTTTTTATAGGATGTTATCAAATACTCACTCTGAACAAGGCGGAAAACAAGCTGAGGCCTAAAGCAGGGGTCGGCAACCTACAACCCGCGGGCCAAATTATCGGCCGGACACTTCACTGAATTATAGTAAAAAACCAGCTGTTTTGATGATTATATTCTTTATGTCACAAATTTATTGTGATACACATGTAGACTTAAGTATATAATTCACAATTACTCGTTAAATGAGCCTATATTTTATATATAATTGGACAAATGACAACAAAATGCAGAAAAGTTGATCCTAAGTGCAAAGTGTTCAATGGCGCAGAAAATATTCAAATGGAATGTTTTATAGATGCCATGCAATGAGGAAATAAACCTATATTTTATTCGTGACAAGTATCACTGCTCGATTTTTATTGTGTAAGAAGTATCATCCGTTCGGTTTTCAACTTTCTAAAAATATGTGTGGCCCGCCAATGACTTGCATCCCTTAATTTTGGCCCGCAAGTGACAAAAGGTTGCCGACCCCCGGCCTAAAGCAATATCTAAATTAACAATTGGAATCTATTTCGCTAAACATTGCCTATCAAAAAATTTGATTTCCAGTTGAGAAGGGCACACATTGGAACCAAAAATATTTTACATTTTATATTTTTTTTCCAGTGCAAACAGAAAAAAACCTCAGAAAACATAGAATCAGTGGCACCTTGTTCAGAGTTGCCTTCACATAATTTATTAAAAAAAGTTTTAATTTTTCAAGAAAGAAATCAAACATAATATATCTATTATTGGGAGCAGAGTTAGAATATGATGACACTAACATATTACTGATACACAGAAAATCCACTGATATGTAAGAGGTGATTTATGAAAAAACTAAACGACCAACATTTTTTCAGGCAGAGCATTGCTTGCCAATTTATATACAACGTTGGTGAGATCGTCGATTTGGGATTTGAAGATTAATGTTAGGAGAAGTAGCCAAACTACGTTGGCATCACAGGTTAAAAATCTCGGATTCAAGCACATTACTCAGTGTATAATGAAATAGGTAGGAGTGTAAGATAAATTAGGTGGCAATGCAACCAGGAAGATTTCAGTTCTACAATAAATAGTAGTGCCTTGCGTAGGGGTGGGCATTTCGAATCGAATATTCGAATCGAATAGTAAATTATTCGAATCGGTTCAGAGCTAAACTTCGAATCGCCGCCATCTTGTTTTTATCTTTACGCTAATGGTCGAGGTGAATTCCCCAAGTTTTTTTTCATTGGAGTCATATTTTTTCAACGAAATTCTAACATATGACTATTTCCTGTAGTGAGTTATTCTGTGTGAACGCTCAGTAATCTATCTGAGTGATTTATTCTATGTCTTCAGTAATTCATTTGTTGAGAGGAACAATTACTATATTAAGATGGCTTACAAATATATATTTTCAAGTATTCGAGATTCGATTCGAAAAAATTATTCGATTCGATTCTGAAATCACAAGGTATTCGAAAATGCCCAGCCCTAGCCTTGCGTATCAGTGGCTGCTCATACTCATACATAGCCTTGTTTGAAATAAAAGACATGACAAACGTTTCATAGAAAAAATTCATATGGTAAGTTTGTCATTTTAGGCGTTTGGAATCTTATAGTCGGACAAAACTATCAGGCTTAAGAGAAATTATGAAGATTATTGCCAAAATGAAATACCGTACCTAATTTACTATTTCATATAAATTCTTAAATAATATTTTCTTTCAATATTAAATATATTTTAAACTGGGCCATGTCCAACAAGAGTCTGTGAAAATCACTGTACAATTACATATGTGGAAATTTAATTCAGTAATGCAGAATAACTGATATAAACGCAGCTTGGATTGATTTTTGCAATTTGCAATGTCAGATTTTAAAGAAAGTCATACGATTTCTCCAATAATCAAATGCTTTAAAAGACAAATTTTGAAATGAAAACCTCAAATCAAGAATTTGCTCTATGTAATATAAACAATTGTGAATATTCATTTATTTTGGACATCAGCACTGGTAGAGGTAAATTCTGCAAGGGGCCATTAAACCAATATAAAAAAAAGCTTTCTAGAAACATCGGAAAAAATTTCTAGAACATCTTAGCACTGAGGTGTTGTGATGGCCTTGTGGTTATAGCATTGGACTTAGCTATGTTGGATCATAATTCGAAGGTTCCAAGTTCAAGTCCCATGCCCACTGCCTTATCCAGGATGTAATAACTCGAGTAGGCAATTCCGAAACGAAAAAATGACATTCCATCCAAAAATAATAGCTTATTATGCATTAGTGGTTGCTTGTGCCCTGTTTAAATTGAACAATATAATAACAAAAGTATAATTAGAATTCAATTGCTATTTGGGGGCAGAATAATTGTATTTGGAAGATTTAATGTTAAACCTAGAACCAATGTAAATTAATACAACAAGAATCTTGGTTCCAGTGAATACATGATTTAATATCCAACCAACTGAATTCATTACATGACTCACATTCAGACTTCCAGCAGGGAATGAGGTGATGACAAGAGTACCCCATCTATATCCTGGCAGTGGTTCTCTCAACCTTCTCACTGACATTCTTCCACCAGGTGGTTGTTGGTTGATGGTTCTTAGACCAGATAAAGTAGCTTGACTTGAAGACTGAGATTCTGAAAATTGAAACATATTTGATTGAAAGGGATTAGTAAGAAATATCACAATACTGGGCTATTATTATACATAAAATAAATTGACAGGGCATATTGTAATCTTTTATAAAAAATAAACAAGGTCTCATATTGTAATATTATATAATAAATAAACGAACAACTCTTTTGTAATTCTTGAATCCATGAAATACCTTAGCCCCCATGCCAATACTAGACTCAAATTGGATATTATATTTTTATTTATGCTTTTTAAGCAGTATTGAATTTTTTTATTTGACGCTTATCTACGCCTTCGTACTGAACAAAGTCCTGTACGAGCAGTCACTGATATGTAAGGAACTGATAAGCCACTGATGTGTGAGAAGCTACTATTATTGGGGAGGAACAGCGTTGCCTACCCAACCCATTACACCTTGGGTGTGGTGGGTGAGGTGTGGAATTTGAACCCGGAAGGCGTAATCTGAAATGGCAACAGTGAAGCCTATTGCTTCAACTGTTACGTCATCACCCAGTGATCCAAATATAGTATTTACTGGGTATTGGTTCATTCAGTTTTAACCTCGTTAGTTAAAAAACAGAAACGAATGAATGAAGTTAAGATGACCTATTTTCCTAATTATGCTAAATATTATACCAGTATTTATATTTTCTATGGATTAAAAATTATCACAATATTGTTCAGAATTATGTAAAACAAGCTAGACATGAACAATCCATAGTGAAATCAGACTCAGTGCTTACTTCAGTAATCTCAGTTATGAAACACAAATGCAAGAGATTGTACCTGAAGCGCCATCCCTGTATCCACCCACTGCTCCCATCTGTGGTTCTTCGGCATTCCCAGAGCTGCGACTACTTGATGGAGTGTTGCCCAGGGAAGTTTCTGTATCTGCTCTAGTACTTGTAGATGTTAGTTGCTGAACAGACTGACTAGAAAATTGTGAACAGCGATGAGCACAGAAGGATTCGTCACCAACTTTCACATCGAAATCGCAGAGAATGTTTTGTTCTCTCAAGCTATCGAGTGATGTCATAAGCAAACCGGCTTGGGTTGAATTTGTTTGTTTAATGTAATCTTCATTCATGATCATTCAGCTCGACCTTGCTCAGATCAGTAACTAAATATAACAATCCTAACACCTGCATAAAGATAATACCATTTTGTTAACGGCTGTGGTTTCTCTTCCAAATCAAAACTACATTTTATTATTGAACATAATAGGTGATTTTGCTCATGTCAGCATGTTACTTTACGGTTGCAGGTCTGAATTCCTGGGAAAATTATCAAATGAGAATTCTCGCCATCAAAATGATGAGGAAATGTGACTTCTGAGTTGTTTTGATTATTTCCAACTATGGCCATGAACCCAAAATATTCAATTGCTTAGAAACGGCCTGTGATTACCGTACTTACTCTCCTATCACATATCAGGACTAGTTTTACTCTGATTCATTCGAAGTATATGAGTATAAGATAGTGATAGATTGGAATAGTCTACCCATGCTATATCATGTGTATATCATAGTTCCCACCTCAGATAATATATATCACGTTTTAATGCAGGTCAATTACAATACAAGACTTCTAAACATACAATATATTTATTGCGGTTGGTAAAAGTGAAATGGCATTTTCTCGAAATCTTCAGTTCCATAGCTAAATAGAACAGATCTTTTTTGCAAAAGGTGAGCTGTGCTGAAATAAGTGGGGATTCCCATAACTACTTCTCAAAAACAAAATAATGGATTGACAAAAAGTTTCTTTGCTAATATCTGAATATAGTACCGTAATAGTAAATAGATTAGTAAGTCTGTAAGTTCATTCTGTCATTGAAAGTCAACAAAATTTAAATTTGGCTCGACTATTATAAGTTTATTTCGATTCTATGAATGAACACCGTAGGCTATATAATATCAGGGATGGCCAATTCGAATAAAGTATTCGAATGTATTCGAATATCTCGTCATTCGAATATCGGAATTCACGTTCATAAGAATATCGGATATTTGTGTGACGTCACACATTTTCGACGCCGCTTTCAAGACGTTTCCGCTGAATGAAAACATTCTCGATAGAAACTTGCGCGTGATCATTTTTATCACTCATCAACGTAACGTGTTATTTAGGCCCGTAAACGCCTTTACGATTGTGTTATTTTCTCTAAAACGAAAATTTTCCACAAATTTGTTCCACGATCACGATAACATTTATTTTATTTTTGCACGCGCACGGAATTGTGAATCTGGTAAATACGTTTATCGGCGGCGAGTTTCTAAAGACAACGCAACTTTTTGATTGAAAAGCGGCAATTTAAAATACTGAAAATAAAACCGTAAACAACATAAGTTTTATTGAGGCCCGCGAAAATTTAAAAAACGCTTTTCTAGGCAGTGAAAATCGCAAAATTTCGTGTGCCTTTGGCACACATTATGTTTGGTCGGCGTTTAGAAACATATCGTTACTAATTGAGGGCGGGATTTGCCTGATTATCCATTACTTTAAATGCCGTCGAATATTTTCGGGTTAACACGATACAAGGTTTTGAAACGCGACTTTTTCCCTGGTTTCCCTGGTGAGGATGTATATAATATAATTAATCTAAAGTATATTCAATCAATTTTATTGTGATGAAATAAATTTTACTCTGAGATATTTTACTCTGAGCATTTCGATCGAGCGGAGTCACTGTTAACAAGTACATCTAAATATTTGCCCGAATTAGCAAAATACGGATAAAAACAATATTAATCGGACAGTTTACCTCACGTTTTTATTTTTTATGGCCGCGGACTGCAATGGTATATAAGAGTGGTGAGGATTTTATTTTGTCGACGCAACCGCAGGTTAAATTAAAGACAATTAAATTAATAAGAGCAACACATTTTAAATATGTCCGTGTCGGTCACGAATTCATCACTTTGCACAACAGAAAAATATATATTCGTTGTTATATTATTTGTTGTAAAAGTCGACTCTTTTAACAGGTGGCATAATCGCGCGATGAATATGTATTTTTAATTTACTGCTAAACTTTATATGTATATTCATTGTATGAAATGAATTATTCTCTACACTTAACAGGATTTTATATAATTATTTGAGATTTTTCTAACGGCGATAACGAGTTGGCAAGATTGCAAAAATACATATTAAAATTAAATACATCAAGCAGTTTATCTCGTAATTTTAGGTCACAGATTGCCGTGGACCGAACAGTAATGTTTTTTTTTGACGTAAGAAGAAGCAACCGCGAGTTATGTTGGACACATTAAATTAATATATAAAGATATTTTAGAATCTCGTAGTTGTCATGGATTGAATATTTAACGTAACAGAATGATCATTATACGCTGACAAGACGGCTCTTTTAACGAGCGCGGAATCGCGGTGGGTGTTACAGGCGGCAATGAGAATTTCCGATTTTGAAAATCCTGACTGCGCGCTGGCAGTGGTTGTCATCTATTCTCTACTAATTTATTTCTAACTCCAAACACAACAATATGTTACACATAATAACAATATGGTTCACATAAATTTATATACAAATATACTGGTAGGTAGTAGAATACTCTAGGCTTAAATATTAGAATTTTTAAAGGCATAATGGATTTTCGATTGTTGTTGCCTGTATTGCCAATAAATTTTATTACTCTCAGAAAATATACACAATTATCTGAATACAAGTAGTATTTTTGTCAATAGACTCGACTATTATCGTAATATCATGGTACCAATGATCAGTGGCGTAGCCAGCCCAAAATTTTGGGGGGGGGGCCAAATTTGAAAATTATAGAAATTATATTGGGTTTAAAACACCCGTTCTTCAAGCGCAAAACAACAACAGTTGGTCAACAAGCAAACTGATTCGATTACTCAGCTGGATTTTTGTGAATACAAAATCCAGTAATAAACAATTTTTTATTTGAAACAACAAATATTAATAACGCAATTTGAATAAGTAAAATACATCGCCGCGATTAAAAGTCCATCCTTCGCTTCCCGCCAACTATGCCCGACACAACTCGATTAATTTTCTCTTCGGTGACCATTTCACGGTGACAGTGAAGCACACTCAAATCAGAAAGGCGATTGGACGTCATTGATGAGCGCAGCCATGTCTTTACCCGTTTCCTGCATGAGAAAGACCGCTCAGCCTCAACGGTGGTTGCTGGTAGCGTCATAACGATCTGCATTGCGGTGTACACGCACGGATAATCTCGAGCGCTCAGAAGAAGCCCCTCCAAACATTCGTCGTTAACGTCGGAACTTAGAGAAGTTCTCCACAGTCTCACTTCATTCTGGAGGTTATCCAATAAATACAGACGCTCTACCTCATCCACGTGAACTGGTTTGTTCGGTGGAAGAATTGATAGCAATGAAAAAAATGATGGGTTGTCAATGAAGCGTTCCCGAATAGAGCAGCTCAAGCCGTCGACGTATGGGAGATATACGGAACGTTTAAAATACTGGGATGCTGAATCAGCACAGACATGGTCGTGATAAACTTGTACTTCGACTACTCTGGGTATTGTCAACTCTTTCAAGCCAGCTATTTCACAAGCTTCTTTGTAAATATTCAATGCTAGAACGCTCTGAAGAGAGGATGTGAGGTTCTTTACTGACGGCACACTGACTCCGACTGCCTGAAGTGCGCGCTAGTGGCTCCATTAGTGCCGAATATCGACCAATCAAACATACGGCGTAGATAACCGACGACTTTTCTAGAGCAGTTTTCAGAGAAAAAGCCTTCGCCCGCGTCTCACTGTTAGCATCTCTCGCCAAAGAATCAAGAGCCTCAAGTACTCGTTTGAAGTTGCATTTGAAGATTCGGATGCTCTTGTACTTCTCAGACCATCTGGTGGGGCAGAACAAAGGAATGTTAATTCCTAAACCCGCGCGCCTTTTAGGGCTCTCCCTGAAAAAACGAATAGTCTCACGAATCATATCACAGGTGCTTCTGATGATTGCAACTTTACTTTGGTCATTTATGACCAAATTCAAACAATGAGAAGCGCAGTGCACAAATATTGCGCGCGGGTATTTATCACGAATGCGTTTTTGCACACCGCTGACGTGACCTGCCATTGTCGTTGCACCATCATAGCCTTGCCCCACAAGTTTTTGCAAATCCACTCCTATACCAGAGAGGTGGGTCAAAATATTTGAGGAAATTGATTCGGCAGAAACAGAATCCATTTCCACTAATCCTGTGAAGCGCTCGCACACTTCACCACCTTTCACATACCTCAACACCATGCTTAGTTGTTCTTTCCCAGAAATATCACATGATTCGTCGGCTATTACGGACACAAACGATTTATTAGCCTCCATAACGATATCTTGCACTATCATGTTGCTTGCTACCTTGAGAATTTCATTTTGTATCATCGGGCTTGTATACTTAGCGTTTCCGGCCATTCGAGCGAAATGCCTTTTCAAATCTTCATCCCCTGCGTCGATAGGAAATAGAAGAAGGTTCACAAAATTTCCACTATCCCCGGAATGTCGGCGCAAGGGTATGTTTCCATGCTTTTGACAAAATTTTTCGCAGCTATATTTGATTCTCGGTGGTAATTTGTGTCTCGGTGTGCTACAGCCTTTTCCATAAATTTTTTGTAGTCAATGCATGGTCTTGTAACAAAGGCAGTGTCCCTGAGTGTTCCATGCTCCAAACGTGCTTGCATGACTATGCATATCTTACACAAACCACCCCCATCAGAGAGTTGGGTGTAAACTAACCAACTGCAAAATCTGTTATCGTCAATCCATTTTTTGAGAAATTTACCGACGACTTTGTCTAACAGTATCCAGAATCGTCACGTTTTTCGGACCATCCGAAGTTAGAAGCCTGTATCTCTCCGCATCGGTAAGCTGTGTATGTTTCTTGAAAATAAATCCAAGATCGCTTGTTTTCCCTTCGTTGATTATTAGTTCATCTTCGGGAATAGAAGTGATAGACGTAAATGACGTAACCTGTGCATCCACAGCCCGAGAAGCGCTTATTGATGTATTTGAGGAAAGCGAGTCTTTATTTCGCTGAAAAAAACTATCGAATTTCGCCTGTTCAAATTTAGCCATCGAAGTAATTTGGTCATCAAAATCCAAGCGTTTCGAATAAAAATCCGGCGAGAACAAATCAAGACCGAGTAACTGACCATCGAATTTCGCCTGTTTAAATTTAGCCATCGAAGTAATTTGGTCATCAAATTCCAAGCGTTTCGAATAAAAATCCGGCGAGAACAAATCAAGACCGAGTAACTGACCGCTTGCGAAACAGTCTTTCCCATACTGCTCATAAGAGCGAACGGTCAAGTCTTTGTGACGTAACAATGACAATCATCAAGCGTGACGAGACAAGATGCCACAAAACTGGTGGATTAGGAATGGAATTCTTGAAAATTTTGGGGGGGGCCATGGCCCCTCTGCCCCCCCCTGGCTACGCCTATGCCAATGATAGAAAGCGTCAGACAACTCCTTGGCTATCTTTTCATATGGTCATTTGTACAAAGTGAATAATTTCAATAAACTGACTGTGTCACAAGTTGCTATTATTTTTTATTAATAGCTATAAACTATCCATTACTCGTGTACATATTATACTGTTGGTCTGTGGCTTCATTCTGATATTTCTATTGAAGCTTATTTCCTAATTTACTGGGTTTTAATCAACTAAAACAAAAATGTGTTATTTTCGATTTTAGAATGTATTCGGAATTCCAGATTCAAAAACATTATTTTAGAATGTATTCGGAATAGTTTAGTATTCGGAAATGGCCATCCCTGGCTATATTAGTATAAGTTTATTTTGCCTATAATCAGAATAACAATAAAAGGATTGATAAAAATAAATAAATAAAAACTGATTATGAAATCAGAAGAGAAAACAAAACCTTAGATAAGGTTTAAAACGTATAGAATATAAGATGAAAGATTTTGCCAAGAAGTGTTACGTGTTCACTCACCTAAAATTATTTTACACACGTACCGGTACCCACCGACACCCCCACACACAACCACAGAGAAATTAACAATCACAGTGACTGGTACCCGGACCGTACTCTGCTGATACACCGCATTAACTTATATTCAGTTGCATAGACTGATAAAGGATATTTCCACTGAACCGCATTCGCCCAACATATTGGTTGAATTACAATATAATTGCATTCATTACTCAGTTTCTAATGCAGCATAGCGCAGTTGTGCAAAATGTTAACATTTGCAACAGTGTAACTCTGACCTTTCACCTCCACTGTTCGTGTAAGTTGCCAAGCCGAGAGGCTTTAAACTGACAAATAAAAACGCTGATTTCAACTGATACTCATCTAATAAGCATGGTTGGAAAGTTGTTTTAATAAAAATAAGTAAAAAAAATGAGTAAAGAAATGATGCACCCTGATATCACGTAACAATTCGAATAAAACGTCATTGCTTGTCTGTTTTGAATTACATCTGGCAACCCTGCTTTTAACCAAAAATTGTCATATTTATGACGTCATAAATGAAAGAACTGTTTTGGGATTAATCATTATGATATAATAATTTCACCCCGAAGTATTTGCTAAGCTATGCGAGCATGCCAGCATTGACCTGCTTCGAGGCAAAGATCAAGCATTTTCTGTGTGGGAGACAGTTCAGTATAAAGTATTGGATATGGATGTGGTGTCGCGGTCGTTCTGTGGAATATTCAAATGGCAAAGGATCGCGGTCTCGAATTACTATGCATTGAACTATTAATTTTCTACAGGCACACTAAAAGTCAGGAACGCTGGGGCACATAAGCACAGGTCAGTGTAAGATAGAATTTCTCGCTATTTATTGCGGGGTTGTTGAACCGGATAAGACTTACAACCGGGAGTGCCACGGGTGATGAAAGACATTACGAACCCCCACGACGAAATATATTATATTTACACCGTAAACAAACTGCCAGATTGGTTGGGACAATATAAGTATAAAAAAGACAGAAAATTGTCCTCAGATAATTTTGCTCCATGACACTTTATAGCAGGTTTATTGTAGAGTTAAGAGGACATATGTGTGAATATATATTATACTACATTGTGATCTAATACACCACTGATCAGTGATCACCATAACCCATTTTCGATTTAATAGGAGTTTTTATTCCCCACATACTAAAGCATCAAAAAGAATTTGGTGAAACTTTATTCAATTGCGGTCGGTTGGAAACCCCTGCCGTAATAGAAACGGGCTCAGTTTAGAAAATAAATAAAGATCACGGGAATAGGAGGTATATGCTTTTATAAGGCTTTTCTTCCCAATGAACCTCACTAAAATCCGCCTGCCAATCTCCGAGTTCAAGTAAGATAAAACTCTAGTTGTGATAAGCCCAAGTGGATTCCATCGCACTCCGAAAACCTAAAGAGTTCATTGCAATTAAAAAAAATTACCAGCGTATAGAGAAAAAATTTCAACAACATAATATAACTAGCGCTTGAAATCTGCCTGTTAGATCAATACGCAATAATGATGGAATCTTCAAATGACAAAGGGTCGCGGTATATCGGATTATGATGCATTGGACTGTTTGTTTTCAACAAGGCTGCTAAATGCCGGATACGCTGATACACATAGCCGCAAGTCAGTGTAGGATCGAACTTTTGATATTGAATATTATTCGTAGAGATGCGCTTTCATCCGGATAAGATTTTTCTAATTAAGTTAGAAATAGTAAACACGATACGAAAACAGAATCAAAGGGAGAAGCGCACAACATGGGCAAACTTTCATCAATTAATTGACATAAATAATTATTACCATAGTATCCGAATTCTTTAAATACGCGGCGTGAAACGGCGTTTAGCCTGACAAACGTTCCTGCTTTTGAGGTATACTTTGTCATGATGTTTGCTTCACCTAAAAGGATAGGATATGATTTACATATTGGACGGAAGCCGATAATACGGCTTAATCGAACCACGACCTCTCGCCCGGTTACCAGTTCATGTCGGATATGGGATTCATTAGTCAGTTATCGGACACGTAGTGGACATAACGATCGTTTCAATATTATGTTGTTTGACACAGAATAACACACCTAGTGAAAATATAAAAAAATCGCTTTTCTCTTCGAATACTGGACCAATTGCTTTGAAATTTTCAGTGGTTGAAGATAAAATTGTTCCCCAGAAGGCTATTACTTTTATTCATTTTAAATATTTCTGTTAGCTCTGTGAGATTCATTTTGTTTGCTATGACGTCATTAAACGTTTTGCGGTAATCCAGCAATCCTTTCGCACATAACTAACCCCGTGTAGGACGCGAACCCACGCATACACGATGCGCCACACCCCCGAGGTAAGATATGTCATGAATGAGACTCATGTTGGAGTCCGGACCAAACCACTGACTTTCGCGACTTGCCGTATTTTCAAAAAGCAGAATGTTTAGTTTGATGGTCAACGCTCATTCCAGGCTAAAGGAAAATCGGCAGCTCACGTCGTTTACTCACACCTTCGAACGTTTCTAATATGCAAATATTTTAGTGTGGATATTTTGTTTTTATATTCATATTCAATTTATCTTATTTTTTTTTCATGTTGTTCTAGACCCCAACTAAACTCTTGCAATGCGAATTCAATGAACTCCTGAATAAAATATGAAATATCGGGTTTGCTTCGGGCTCGGGCCTGCAAATTCAGGTAATTAGTAGGGCTCGGGTCAGGCCGGCTAAAATTTTGGGGCCGATCTTACCTCTACTCTCGAGTGAAACAGCGATTTTTCTCGAGTGTCGTTTGCAGAGATGTAAGAAAACACGAGCCATGGGTGGACAGTATACCAACAGACGCCCTGATATTGCCCCGTGCTTGGCTATTTGATAGTGAGGTACGGCTTTATTATGTACTGCCCAAATATCGACGGAGATCGCTTTGTGCCGCTGTACTACTGTATGTTCAATTTTATTCTTTTATTTTTTGCATTCTTTTTCCGGATGGGAACTTTACCATGACTACGGCGCTTTAGGGTGCAAAGTAGTTTGAGCGAATATGTCAAAAACCTGAATACTACAGAGGAATTGATTTTTGTCTTTTGTTGTCATAATCGCTAACGCAGTTATAGTATTTCAACTGAAAATCGGGTGTAATCGCGGAAATAAGCTTCGGTTACTGGAGCGGGTGTAACCGTGGATGCATTTGTTGTAACGCGCTGATAGACGACAAACGCTTTCCTCTTCTTGATTGTCGATCAAGAGTTCGTCTGACCGGATGAATACATTCTTTTCAAGATATCCAACGTTCGTAGAGCAGTACATTAGTAATATATTTTACAAAACTGTGTTAGAACAATGCATATATACATAGTTGCACATTCGAGTATATATATAAAAAGGTAATAAGCGCTACATAACAATCCAATAATGTATATCAGCATAGCATATGAATAGCACCAATAGTAAGTCAGATCACTAAATGATTTGTGAAATAAATATCATTGATAATAGGTAATTATAAACATTAACTCTACAGAGGCAAAGTTGACAGAAACCAAGTTTCCCATCAAATTGAGAAAAAAATCAAGTTTTCTATTGGAGAATTTCTCATTACAATAAGCAACTTTTTTCGTTAAATTCCTCCCATTGCCAATTTGGAAACTGTCTACCCCTCCCTCGTCATAAATATTACTTTAATGAAACATAAGCTAGTTATTTATGCACAAGTCGCACTCTGGCGTTTGTACAATTTAAGTGGTTTACAATATGCTCATAAATTAGTATTATAGTATTAAAACTAAAGAAAATTAGTGATACCACAGCAAATTCAAGTTCCTCCCCAACAACGACAAAAACCCACCCTGGAGAAGATATCCTCCCGGGTAAAAAAACGTTCACCTAGTGCACTGGTTCTCAACCCACTGCTGGGCCACAGAAAGATTTTAAGGTGGGCCACCGAATGCTAGTTTTATTTATGTCACAATAGTTGATTTTGATTGTAGCAGCAATCAATGACGATGCTGTTTCTACTACAAAGTGGTAATTTTAATTCTAATTATTAAGGTGAAAATGTCCATTTTGATTTTCTTGTACTTTTCTCATTGCAATAAAAAGTTAGTGGGCCACAAGAATTTTTTGGCAACAAAAATGGGCCACGAAAGAAAAAAGGTTGAGAACCACTGGCCTAGTGGGTGGTAAAGATTTGGATCCAACTCTATTGGCATTGTAGGTTAAATACCTTTGATTCAACCCCCACCTTTTCCAGGGTTGCCAAATCGGATAGATTTCCTTCCAAAAATAGTGACTGCTTTTACAGAGCCTTGTTAAGAGTTAAAATTCTTCATAAAAACCAAATTGAACTTTCTAATATGAGTCAATGTTATCAGTGGCAAGAGTTAAATTTGAATGTATCAGATAAAATGTAAGCAGAGCATGGAACTACATATGATTGAAGCAGCAAGTATGATTGAAAAATGCATAATACTGGAAAAAATAGCTTGTACTAAAATAGCAAGATAGATATAAATAATGGACTATACACAACTGCAAGTGGAATTGGAAAAAATATTAACAACATGTCACTTCTTGTCAATTCTAATCGCAACTACTGGTATGTTATTTGAAGGTGATATTGTGAATTTTGTGTCAACCATGCTTTCCAGAATGAGAAATTTTATTGCATAACATATCCGCTTCACAGCAGCTCTTGTAAAATAATTTCAGATATTTTTTAATTCGTCAGAAATCATTTTGTTGGGGAGGGGATTGAGCAATTTTATTGCGTACCTACAGTAAGCTAATAGCACCGGAAATCAATAAAAGAAAATATATTTCAAAGATTATGAAATCAGAATGATGCAAAACTATAAAAAGGGGATATAAAATGCATATCAGAGTGTGCAATATTGCAGTAATAATTGTTCTGAATAAAACTTTGGATTGAAATTTGTAAGGCAATAATTTTCATACAAAAAGGCATAAAATAGCTAAATATAACAAAATCAGATAAGAGAAAAATCGAGCCTTGTTCAGAGAGAACATTATTCATAGAAAGTTCAACGTTCTAATGAGAGTCTATGTTATCAGTGGCACGAGTTAAACTTCGAATATAACAGATAAAAGATAAGTAGAGCATGGAACTACATATGATTGAAGAGGCAAGTATGATTAAAAAGGCACAATACTGAAGAAAATGGCTTGTACTAAAATACAAAGATATATACAAAAATGGACTATACAATACAGCAGGTGGAATTGGAAAAATAAAAACAATTAACAATATGTCACTCCTTGTCAATTCTAATTGCAACTACTGGTGTGTTATTTAAAGGTGATATTGTGAATTTTCTGTCACCCCTGCTTTTCAGAATGAGAAATTTTATTGCATAACATATCCGCTTTACAGCAGCTTTTGTAAAATAATTCAGATATTTTTTAATTTGTCAGAAATCATTTTGTTGGGGAGGGGATTGAGCAATTGTATTGCGTATCTACAGTAAGCACTGGGAATGAATAAAAAAAAATTTAATTCAACGATCATGAAATCAGGATGATACGAAGATATAGAAAGGTGATATGAGTGTGTGCAATATTGAAGTAATAATTGTTTTGAAGAAAACTTTGGATTGAAATTTGAAAGGCAATGGAAAGTAAGAAATGTTAAATTTTCGTACAAAAAAGCATAAAAATATGTATTGAAGTAATAATTGATTTGAAGAAAACCTTGAATTGAAATTTGAAAGGATATATACAAATACAAAAAAAATGTGTATTGCTGATTACCACAGTTTAACACAATCTATCCAACTTGTGTTAACTTAACTTAAATAGCTGATAGCACAACGCCAACACAAGGTTGGAAATGTTAAATGATAGGTTTACTGCCAAATAGGCTTTGCTGTGATTAATTTTAGTCAATATTATGACTCCCGCTTATAGAAGTGAAATTATCACTATGGATCCAAAAAGTCAATGGCAGAGATATATCAGTTATATATAGAGCATATATAACAATTTGACAGATCTGCTTTTATCAATGGCAATTTTTTCATATTTAGTATGGAAACTGAAAGGGCGGTGTTGAACACAAATTACTTAATATTTTCAAACATGCTCGCTACTTAAAAGTTACAGCTTGTCTATACGCTTGCTTAGGAGGACATTCTAAAATTATCAATTTGATTCCATCCTTGAAAGTTTCATCGAATTAACTAAAAAATATTTCAAATGTAGATAATTTGATGTACCAGAAAGGATCTGGTCAAGTGGCAAGCAGACACTCGATCGGTATAGATTAGTGTTTCCCAAACTTTTAAAAATGACTCCATGACTGACCCCTTGCAATATTTTTAATGATTTCCGGCCTTGTGTGCTAAAACAAATCACTAAAAGATCACAACAAAAAATCAGTATGGAGAAAAACATTAAAACTGGCATAAACTACCTACTGCATATACTGTAACTCTCTCCATACAAAAAGGCAGCGTCTGATACACCTCTGCAGTTAGGTAACTTGTATTGGCAGCAATTGCTCTTTGTGATATCACAGGTACACAGCTCTGTGACATCACAATGTGCGTGATCGGAACAGTAAGTGAAAAATCAGTGTTTCCATTAGTGATTGCAGAGCAGTAAAAGGAGACAAAAGTGTATTTGCAAATTTAAGCACTTAATTTTTGTATTGTCAAGCTATGAGCCATATAAGGTTTCTTTCATGGCCCCTCCGAAAGTGCTTCACAGACCCCATAAGGTCTGCTCACCCCATTTTGGGAACCATTGGTATAGATGAACGCCCAGTGTTTTGGTCAAACTATACTTGCTAGAATCAAAACTATAGAATAAGAAACCTTGAAAAAAAAGTGGTGAGTATGTAAAAATGTTTTTCATATAATTTTCCGAGTCAAATCTGATTGAAATAGCATATCATTAAACTTTCTAATATTCAGTAAGTGGCCTCTATTATCCTTTACTGCTGAAAATATACAATAATGACAGTATTGATTCAAGTAAATAGTTTTGTTCTTAAGTTGTTTGTGTTGTGCACAATGTCCATTGCACTTAGAATCTGATTCCTTCAGCCTTTAATTTCGCCTTCAATGCATCACGGAGTTTAAAAATATGGTCTTGATCAGGATATCCATTGCTGAAATAGATTAGATTGCATAGAGATAATGGTAGTTGCATAAAATTCTGATTTTAAGTTAACTGTAGAGAATCTGATGTTTGATAACGGAATTACTAGTACTAAGGAATGCTTAGCAATGAGTGAGATTTGAATGTGATAATTTGATTTGTAAAAAGAATGTCAATTTGGCTCATATAGATGAATGTCTAGATAATTGAATTTCTGTAGGTTTTCATTTCATTGATATTGTATTAAAAATTGAAACATCAAAATCACTAACTAAAGCCCAACACCTCATCCAGGGTACAAAGGAGGGAAGGCTTCGTCAATTAATGATCATTCTGGAGTTTCAAAACCCAAAAATGTCTCAAAGTCTGATGTCTATTTGGACAGTGTATTGATCGAAGCGAGGGTGTAAAAACACATAGAATATAAAATTGATTGAAGGCAATGGCCTGGTGGGTATAGCGTTCGACTTAACTGGGTTGGCATCGGAAATTGCACGTCTTGGGTTCAAATCTCGTGACCACCACCTCACCCAAGATGTAAAAAATTGACTGAGCCACAAAGAAACAATTTCTTTCAAATACATATTGCTACATATCAATGGAAGCTAATACAGGGCTTTGTTCACAGCAAAATGTGTGAATAATCATCCTATATAAAAAATTAAAAAATACTCAAACATCTCATTTATAAAAATAATTTAAGGAATAAGCAGTGAAACCATAATTTATATATAAGTTGGAGGCTCAATGAAACGTTCGCAACAGAAAAATAAAAAATTAATTGTTACTGGAATATGGGTCAAACAGTTACAAAATTGGGCAATTCTACTTACAATGAAAGATAGGACGACAAGAAATCTAGTACGCAACAGCTGGTCGTTGGGTACAGCCATGTTGTAGTAAATTAAGGCCCGAGTACCATAGAATATTCTCACTAGGAAAGACAACCCTAATATTTTGGCAACAGCATGACAAATCCTGGTCAATATTTATCAGAAGTAGAGAGAACGATTCCTGATAATTTCAGGGCCACCAAATCAAAATGATGGATGCGATGGTTGCCTATATAGAGCCTTGTCCAGGGTGAAAGAAGTATAAAAATGTGTATGAACCATTCCAGGCCCATTGGTGTTACTTTTGATTTGACATAACGATATTACAACTGAAAGACATATCAACTGAAATTCTATAGAGGTAGTGGCTGCTTGTTCAGAGTGAAAGACGTATAATAACCAGGATTGAAATAATCAGTTGTTGCTTGAAACAAAGAAATGAATGATGAGAATGTGATACTTGATTTAACCTTGGGTTAGATATCTGCGGCTGAATGGTTACCAATTCTACAAGCTGGATGGAGGGTTATGGGATCGATACCCTTCTTCGCTTTATATGTGAGATTTTAAAATACTATGTGACTTTTTCTTCTCAGTTTGGATATTTAAATATTGCTTTGGTTGATTTCAATTTTTGCAATGCACATTTTTTTTAAATCTTGAATCTCAAATTCTGCTTGAATTAGAATTAAAATACAGCCTTAGTTGAGGTACCAGTCAATCCTTGTAACAATTTTGCAGATTTTAGATTACTCAACTAAAGAACTTACTTATCTGGACCCTCATGTTTGTTAGTCTTATGAGGAATTTCATCATTCCATATAATCTCTCCTCTGTTGCTTCCAATTATCTGAATCTTGAAGAGCAATCCTGCATTGAATGCTTTCCTGAACAAGTCTGTGAGATTGAGGAATTGTTTTAAAACATGTCCAAGATCAGGCACATATTCAGTGAATTCCTTTGCTTCATATGAAACACCCTGCAAGAATAAACATAACAAGTCATTCAGTTACATAAGCATGATTTGTAAATGTTTTCACAATATTCATCTCAAACAAGGCACAGATATGTAAAAACTAATAAAAAGAAATGGCTGAAATCATTTTGCTTAGCATTACCTATCAACAGAGGCTTAATCCAGAATCTTTAACCAGCAAGTGCAACACTTATTTTTCTAGCGCTAGATTTTTGAATATTAGTGTTGCTATGGCGACCCACTATTTATCATATTTGAAATATGTTGCGTTTACATGTCAGAGATCTAGGTTCAAATCCAATGTCGACTACACATGCTAGATTGTTTTTCCATGTATTGATTGGTTTATTCAAGGCATATCAAGTTGGAAGCAAAATGCTACCAAAATAAATAGGAATGCATGGAAAATCATGTATTCACTGTCTGCAATTTTTTCTGCATTTTATTTCGATTTCCAATATTCTAAACTGGACTGGAAAGATCATAATCTATTCCATTACAATGAGTTATTTACAATCTGTGGTGAATCAGATGAATCAATGTTGTAAGGAAACAGCCAAGTGGGGAGAGAGAGACTTGAGAGAGATAATATCAAAAATATACAGATTGCAATGAATAGAAAAAACAATCAAAAAATATAATAGGGATAGGGCGGGCAAGACTACAAGGTCGGTCAACTATGTCGACTGACCCCTAAAGAAAAATTCCTATTAGGACAACCCATTCAGGGGTCAAGAGAAAAAAAAGCGCTGCTTATTATACTTTTAAATAAGCATCTGATCACAAATATAATTTTACTGAAAAAAAAAACTTCTGTAGTCATTTGAAGTATTTCCTGATAGTTGAAACTCTATGAAACACCAAGTTTCATAAACCGAATGTAGTTGATGAATACTCATAGTTAAGACTGTGATTGTTTTTTTTTTATCAGATATTGAAACTAGAGATGTACCGATACCACTTTTGTCGCCGATACCATACCAATCCGATACCAGCTAAAAACGCCGATACCGATACGCCGATACTACAAAAAGGCCGATATTACCGATATTCCGATACCGATACTATGTAATTATTACTTAATTAGGTATGCTGTGTGGGACAGACGGGTTAAAACAATGGTCTTTAAGCGTTGTTCATAGTACACATTATTTCAGATCGAAAAAAAAGATATATATATCACATAATATGAAATTAATGTTTGGTATCCATATGCTGTAACTGATTAAGATACACTGTACAGTAACGCTAGTAATCTCGGTGTTCAATTAGAAAACTCATAAGCCGGGATGTCCAATTTGAATTTAATGTTAATATCGCGAGCTTCGAATATCGTTATTCGTGTTTAAAAGAATATCGAATATCACCCACACATTCTAGCGCCGCCGTCCTACGTTCAAATTAAAAGCATTTTACAAATATTTAATTTAGTGGCTAATCGTAATCGTCGACGCAATAAGTCAAAGCCAACATGAAAGAATATCAATCAGCAACGACAAAAAGAAGGCCCACCAATAACCGTTGAGGATATTTTTTTACTCCACTATTCTATAATATTTTACAATTGCTATCCTATATTTTGAGACAGTCTAGGGCTAGGCGGGGATATTTTTGTCGAAATTTAGTTTATCGATGTCGACGGACTAAATGACACTCGTACTTGACGACAAACAGTCAGAATTTATACCCGTGCCAAAAGTCCATGTGCCATTAATAAGGAAGGACCCCAATTCCACTGTATGATTTAAAACTGGGCGCCTAGTTGCTTTTTGTTATGTGCTGTGTTGATAAAAACTATGTAATATTAAAAATGTCAATATAAAAATTTGACAGCGAAAATAGCCAAATTAGTTGAGCTAGTTTAGCTGATAAATAGCTAAAAACACGTGAATCCGATTCTCTCGCAGGGGTGGGGACTCATAGCTCATAGCTCACGATCTCTCCAGACAAAAATAAATTAAAAAGTAGTATTCCAACTAATCTTTTAAAACATTCTGAACCATATCAAAAAGGTAAATATATCGGTAATATCGGCCTTAATCTAACCGATACATAACCGATACCGAAAAAATGGCCGATATTGCCGATACCGATACCGATACATCGGTACATCTCTAATTGAAACATGCCATACAATAATATCGTTTTAATATTCAGTCAACCAAAATTATGATTGAAGTTCTCAACTACAAGTTATTATAACTCATTAGGTATGCAGTTAGTAGTTCTATCAAAAGCACAATTAGCACATTTCGCTGTGTATAACACGCACTTTCAAGGACTAGTGTTGTCTTCAGAATAAGGGGTGCGTATAATACATTGGTTTAGCAAGTACCAAAAAATAAATTATTGATATTTTATGCTTATCTGGCTAATAATCTCACATATATTAGTCAGGACTCAGGAGTGTTTTTTTAATTTCATTTGGCAAAGTTTGTTGAGATCAGATCATACTCGTTCCCGTATAAGCATACCTAGTCCAACTATAATTTTGGTTGATCGAGTTAGCAAAAGTCCTGAACAAGTTATTAACTCAAGAGTTGGAAAAAACAGAATTAAAATGATAAGAACAAGTCGAACATCCGTTAACAGCTGCCACTGTCTCATTTCTCTGGTTTTACCAAATCGGCAAATTTTAGGGTCATAAATCATTATTTAGATATGTTACACTCGTTATTTCAGTCTCTTTATGTTGGTCATTCAAGAGGTTGATAACTAGGTTTTTTTCCAAAAATAAAAACTTGATAAAAATATTTGAAGCAAAATTTTTATTTTGTATCGCTATTGTATACAAATTTGTGATAGTAATGAGTAGCTTCCATGAACAATATAATAACAAAGGTGTAATCAAAAATCAATTGCTATTTGGGGACAGGAAAATTGTATTTGGAA
>NW_024102642.1:0-60000 GCF_013122585.1 Styela clava
GGTTTGATAATACGATATAAATTAATACAACAAGAATCTTGGTTCCAGTAAATACATAATTTAATATTCAACCAACTGATTTTTTTGCATGACTCACATTCAGACTTCCAGCAGGGAACGAGTAGGTGATGACATAAGTGTCCCATGGTATATATCCTGACAGTGATTCATGTAATCTTTCCACTGACATTTCTCCACCAGGTGGTTGTTGGTTGATGGTTCTTAGACCAGATGAAGTAGCTTGACTTGAAGACTGAGATTCTGAAAATTGAAACATCATTCCAGTGAGAGGAGTTTCAGAACAGGAAAGAGAAAATTGAAAAATAGTCATGGGCACAATTACGGCTTCCTCCACCACCAAGTCCCATACATCTGAAACACATAACTGGCTAATTTATCCCATACCCAACATGAGCCGGCAACAGGGACGAGAGGCTGTGGTTAAACGTCTTATCACTCCCCCAGGATAAATTTATAAATCAGTGTTAACTCTAAGCGAATTATGAGTGCGAAAGTGCTTCGCAATCAGAAAAAAAAGTGCGAAAGTGCTTTTGCCGATTTTAACGAGTTAGGTGCCCTAGCTCTTGTTTTAACTCATTTGAAACAGCATAGATACTCGAAAAAACGCTCCTTCCGTTAATATTATGAATTAAAGAGGAGCATTTCCGTTAACGGAGTTTCGTTTAAATTCTGTTTAAAACAAGCGAAACGAAAGGACACCTGCTAACACCTGTCGCGAACAAAAATTTCATGAAATCTATCCACCCCTGTCAGTTGCTAACTCGCGTGAACAGCGAAGGCTTTCACATTTGTGTTACTCCTTCCATCTAACAGACAACGATTGATACATGAAAGATGGAATCCATATTAGTTACAGGTTGTATCATTTGTACAAAGCCCGTGCAAAATAACAACCCCAAGAAATAAAAGCCCAAAATAAAATTAGTAATTGCCCAACTAGGGTTAGGAATACAAATTGCCCTGAAAATTTAACTTTTCAATTTAACTCTAATCAGATTTTTAATAATTTGTCATTTTAAATCAGTTTGAAAGTCGCCACCTGCTGTTTTAATAGGTTGACCTACGTTCCCTCCGAAATACTAGGCAAGTTCCTCCCCTGTTTTTAAAAGATAGGTTGACCTACTTTCCTTTCAAACTTTTTTCTTCGAAATATTATGCAAGATCACTTATGCAAAATCCTCCCCCCCCCCGTTTCCTGGGCTAGCTTGACCTGATTTCTCATTTACAATATATTATACCAGGATGGTCCAAACTGCAGCCCGCGCGTACACTACTAAACCATTGGCAAATATTTGTATTTCTTAGAGAAATAATTTTGATTTTTTTTAAAACTATTTCATCTGAGAATAGTCCTTTTCCTAATCCCCATGTCGGGATTGAGGTTTGTTAAAATCGGAATTACATTGTTGTATCTATAAACGGTGCCTATCGGTGTATGGAGAATAAATTGTCTTGTGCAGACAGGACCAAGCCGATGAGATGAGCTCGTGTCAAGTAACTCCTCATTCGAAGAGACGTTTTGTGCCTTTATTTTAGTCAAAACATTCCCCTAATTTTATTCCTATTATCCTTATTTCAGTTCTATCACGATCTTGGGCACTGTCTGTGTCAGCCAAGTGAATACACCACACCCCCTTCTTTCCATGGTAATTAGTCCTTTTACACCAGTGGTCTTCAAACTTTTTGAGACACGACCCCATCTACAATATTATTACGTATGATAAGCACTCGCGACCCCAAGTTATATATATGTGTTCACCTACAGACACGAAAAAAATATTTATCAAATTAGGAAATTTATTAAAAGAACCCAACAACAACCATATTTAATCAGTGTGAAGAATGCGACTGCTTCCTTCCAACGAGATCTTGCATTCGTGGCTTAATGTTGCTTAAGCTCAAACGCAAATCGTGTTCTACGTTTAATCGATTTCGGTGCTTTGAATTTAGCAGACTCATAGCACTAAAAGTAAAGCTTTCAAAAAGATTGATCATACGATATTTTTCTTTCATGTTTTTCAGCCATTTAATAAATTGTAATTATCAATATGACGGTAGCCTGGAAAATGAGATTTTGCAGTAAAAGCGACGGCCACTGTACAGTACATTTAACGACACAATAACGATTTACTTTAAAATATAAAATACTGTCGTTACGCAATAGCCTTATTACAAAAGGAGTCACTCCAATTCGAAATATCGAAACTTGCTAGCCTATTGAGCATTATTCAACTTAACAGTGCAGACTGCACACTGTTGTGTATTTGTGTCATTGAACACTGTTTTTCACACGGACTAAATTTGTGATTATGATGTCATAATTAATTGATCGTAATTGCTCTTGATATTACTCGTCTGCGTGCTTGCTATTCATTTTTTTGTTTGAAATATCTAGCGTTAGGCCGAGAAGTCACACACAATATAAAAATAATAAAAGAAAAGACAACGATGGGCACTCGGCGACCCCAGAAATATTTAAGGCGACCCCACGTGGGGTCGCGACCCACACTTTGGTGATCACTGCTTTACACAACTTGATGTGAAGTAGGCGAACAAAATTAGTTACCTCCATATTGGTATGGAGCGCCGAAAAGAAAATACCACGATATTTCACGGGAAGCAATTTTAAAATAACTAAATGCTTTATATAGTTTCATTAAAAAAAACGATTGATACGATAAACTTTCATTCTTAAATATATTTAAAGTGAGTAAACTCGCGATGCTTCAATCGATTTTGGGTTTTCTCCGAATGGGGCCCGCGAGACCTCCTCGAAAGTTTTTGCGGTCCTTCATCCTCGCAACCTTGGAACACCCTGTATTATACTATTTCAGAGCTCTCGCAAAGACAAGTAATTTTTAAATGTCGGCGTGCCTTGGTTTGCGTGCGAGTTATTTCAAAATTTCCAGGAATTCATAAATAGCACTCTCAGTAATGCTGCAGACCTAGTATAAAATATCCGCATTCCACTTGCGACGTTTTCAAATATCACAATTACACTAATAGATGACAACTACACGATGACACCAAAGAGTTTTCTTTTGCGAAGGTACACGAAATACAACGAGAATGATTCTCGAAAAAATGATATGATAGTGGTTCCCAAATCAGTTGGAGTGTGTCACGAAATATCAATCCATTCGATAAATAGTGCACTTTGGTCACAATTCATCGATGTCATATCGATAGTCACATGACCACTCTCCTTCAAAGAAACGCACTGCGTCGCATTCCAAATCTGCAAAATCCGTAAATAGAATTGCGAATTACTGGGTGACATTTTAGCAATAATTATCGCCGGGGTATTTTTTGTTAAAAAAAAAAGTTGAAACTTGAGGGAATTAGTTACAATTAGCGCCTGACCCGCTATTAGGCACAAAAGCACTCGAGCCCAATCGTTTTAGCATTAGTCGCATATGTGAAATATCCTTCAAGAAGTGCTGTTTATTAACGTCATCTCGTCTTATGACCACGCAGAAATTCCCTTATTGTCGAATTATTTAATCAATATTTTAAATCAACATTTAGGTTTAGCACAATCTCAGATTGGCGAGGTTTATCTGTAAAATAATACAGACGCCATAGAAAAGCTAAGAAAATTAACTTTCGTCTCAATAAATATCTGCATCACGGTATCGATAATAATATAACCGTTCGCTTAAAATTGGGACGGTAAATTTACAAATCTTGATAATAATAAAGCAAATATTAAAGCCAATGCAAATGTTAATTTGGGTCCTTAATGTCTTTAACAGCTGTTGCCGATGTGAACGCTCGGGTAAACCCGAAATATAAAACTTCGATGTCCGCCGACCCGCAAGAATTCATATTTGCAAAAAAAGAGAAAGGGCGGGAATATAGATTACCAAATCCTGGAAATCGCCACCAAAACGATCGCGGTGACAAGAACAATTAGCGATTAAAGGCTTTGTTGCCGATGTTTCCACCGACGCTCTAGACTTCTGTTGTGTATAAAAAATATTCGTTATTCGACTATTCGCTACTGTTAAAAAATATTCGATTCGAAATAATATTGAATTTCATCGTGACTCGTGAGTGACTAGATAATAATAAATATCGCAAAATTCCGCGAGAAATGCCACTGCTTTTAACATTCATGTTTACAATAAAATGGCACTTAATACGACCTATGTATTTTGTGGATTTGGTGATTTTGCAAATCTGTGAGATGCTGCTGAAAGTTTGGTCTGATTAGAAAATCGTGCACTTTGGTCACAATTCATAGATATCAATGATAGTCACACGACCACTCTCGTTCAAAAAAACACACTGTGTAGTATTCCAACATCTGGTTTCAAAGAGGCCGCCGAGCGCTTTTGCCGGAGAAGTGGAATTGTTGTGCTTGTATAATAATCATATTATAAACAAGAATTTTGCCGTTAATGCAAAAGCTTTATCTTCCATGTCTGCACCATATATAGGCTCGAATTCGAGCAAATATCATTATGTAATGCAAAATTGTGTTAGAAAGGTACTAGTACCCAACTTATTTGTCAACTTCGTACTCACCGAAATAATTTGTCAACTTTGAATTTTTGACCTTCAAAATCGCAAAAAAGTGCTATTTCACAGTCCCTAAAAAATGTTGCGAAAGTGCTTCGCGTTTTTTGCAAAAAAGTGCGCTAATAGTGAACACTGTTATAAATCCTATTCTAACTGCTTTGATTGAATGTTGATTTGATGTACTTAACTGCAGGCTAGTGAAGAAAAATAACAAGTCTATTTTAAATATGCAATTCATTCTGGCGTTCCAACAAGGCTCCATTATGCCTGCATTAAGTTACAAAACAAGTAATATAAGACTACTAAAAATATTCTGTTACCTTTTATCTTTTGTCTTAATTCCTTATTTTCTTTCTTTATTTGTTTCATCTCTTGTGCTTGTTGACGCATCATCATCTCTAATTGCCGATTTCCTTTCTCTGTCTCATCTATCTGTCGTTTCAGTTCTTCCACTGTCTGAGGTTGCTTGAAGCCTAATAAATACATGAGCAATACAATTAAGTGAATGGGTATAATAAAACATATTGAATAAATGAGATTTTGATACAGAGGCAAAAAGCAGTTTCATCTCAATCAGTTTTGTAATTTGAAAGTAAAGTTTCACACGATTGGCTCAAATATCTTGAATTGATAGTAAGTTTAATCACAACCGGGGCATTCCCTTCAAAACGTATCAGTGGCCGCAAGTATAAGGAAAAACTATTGACCATTAAATTAGAATAGGTTCATCTCAAATACGTAATCAATGCTATCTGTTATGTACTTGGAAGCCTAAGGCGTGAGTGGTATCTACCGGCGCTTAAAATTCAACAGCGTTGTGACAAAAGCGCTTCTTATTTCCTATTGTTCTCTACCACTGAAAAATCAGCTTTTACATCGGGCGGATATTCAAGCACCGGCCCTTATTTATTTTTATGTTCTGTTCACACGGGCGGCTATTCAAACAGGCGCTTAGTCAAGATCGGGCAGTAAAACGAGCATATATGGTATTCTTTTTTTTATATCTTTACGGATGAGATTGCGATCTCCTTCGAATCAATATTCACAATATGAAAATGACATATTCGAATCTTAACAGTGCTTTGAGTAAGTACTTTGGTGCATTTTTGGACAATCTTATCGGTTGTCGGTAGCCTGAGTCTACCTTGTGTGTCCTGTTTCATTCCATTGGATGGTTGATGGTATTAGCTTTTCTATATGAACTCCCGTTTGAGGTACCTTTAATTTCATGGGAAGGACAATATTACGTGGGTTTGAATGTTGGCGGTTGTTAGGTGGTTCTGGATGTTGCTTTCCCAGTTTGGAAGGAGATTAAAACTACTGATTAAGCCCAGGTTATTTTGAAATTTTGCGAAAAATCGTATTGCTTATTTATTTATTAGGCTTCAACCAAACTCAGACAGTGAAGAACTGAAACAACAGAAAGATGAGACAGAGAAAGAAAAGCATCACAAACTCGCCTCGAATAAATTAGGATAAAATTTTTTTTAAATTACATGAAATAGGTTGGTTCTATTTGAACTTGTAGAATAAGTATCTTCCTCAAATGAGGAATCTTCAAGTTTTCTTTCTGTTGCTCTTTTGAAATGAGCTGTCAAAACCTTTGGAAAATTGCAGTCTGTTTTTATATTATCCCCCATGGAAGCCACTCAAACTAATAAATGAAATGATTTACTGACCTTGTTCTAGATTAGATAACAGAACTCGCGCAGCTTCAAGCTTTTTAGCTTCTTCCATCAGTAAATCCAGATCTCGACCAAGATCCGAAGCTTGACTTGTGCCAGGTAAACTTTGTTCTTGTGAAGCATTTTGAGATGTTGTGGGATCTTCTCTATCATGAGAAGTTGAAGGTTGTTCTGGTGATTCTGGATCAGGGTCATCTAATTCCATCATATTCGGCAATTTATCCATTTTCTTTTCTGAATTATCCTCGGATTGAACAGTTTCAGCTTCAACTAAGAACATTAACTGCTGAACTGCACACTGCAAGCACAAAATTTTTTCAGTATTCATCTAATTGGGTCAAATATTCTGTCGCTTATCGTTACTCAAATCTTGTTTGCTCTCCTTTTTTTTTTAAAACAGTTCTTATTTATGTATTTTTCAATGTTTTTTTATTCGTTATGCTAATTACTGTATCATACCAGTACGTATTTTCGTAAACAATATTTCAATATTTTAACTAAAAACCATATTTCAAGTTTCAGAATACAATACTCGAGTTACATATAAGGAAATAAAAGGGTAACTAACAATAATAAAGATATAGCATTGTGATGCCTATAAAATGGCAAGTGCAGTTTTAAATATTCTGTGGCACTTGAAGCTGCCGCAATACCATGGAGGGATTGCCAAACAATGGTCTTTGACATTTTAGCTGCCACAAACCAATGGCGAGATGCAACTAACATGCCGCTAAAAACGACAGCAAATTGAAACGCGGCTGTGTGGCTCAACGGGCTAAGCGTTAGGAATACGCTCGCCACCGCACCTCTCATTACTCCGCGTGGGTTCGCAGGTTCGAATCCCATGCAGGGATAGTATGTGCGAGAGGATTGCTGGACTCCTCGCTGTCGTTGGGTGGTTCGTAACCGTTGGTCGGTTACGGCTTCCTCCACCACCAAGTCCATGCTTCCGAAAAAAAAAAATATATAACTAATCCCATACCCGACTTGGAATGGTAACCGGACGAGAGGCCGTGGTTCGCCATATGGATAAGCCGTCTTATCGGCTTTCCTCTCCCCCGGGATAAATATGTAAAATCCTATCCTATCCTGAAAACCAATGTCGGGTAAGGTTAAATTTTGCTGTCGTAACCACGGCACGTCAGCTGTATTGTCAGGGCTACCCCTGATGGTGACAAATATTGGACAAGTTGGAACATTTTCCTTATGGATACAGTTTTGCGATACCGATTGCTGCCACTGATTCGTTCGTAGCAGGAGCTGCCGTGAAGTGGTAAGAACTGTGACTGTGATCAAATTAAAGCAAAGGCTGAGAAAAGTCCAGTCATAACTAAAATGATGATCTATTTATCAGCTACCTTATTCAACATAATTCAGTAATTAGTGTCTACATCAGGGGTTCTCAACCAGTGGGCCGCATGAGGCCTGTCGATGGATATTTTGTGGCCCGCAAAGTTCCTTGATGAACCCAAACATATATCACGATATATTCGGCGTAACGAATATAATCAATTTTTCCATACTGTATCATTCTTCCAATCCATTTTTGCGCACGATAATACTATGGATTGTGTCATCACAAAAAACAGATGAATTACGTATTATTACGTGAAAATTGAGTTACCTAGCTTGCTCATCGCACCTTCCATCTATCTTCGGAAATGCGCTTTACATCAGAATGAAAGAACTGTAAAACTTTGTTGTTTTGAGTATAATTATATTTTTCCTATGTTGTCAAATTCTGTCATAGCTCTCGCTAAGGGAGAAGTTGCAACTGCAAACTTACGAATGCTCTCCATTAACTATGGTTTAGAATGCTTAAAAATTAATACATGCGTATTAAAGACCAGTATCGGACTAATGCATAAATTGAATGATATAAATACATGACAATAATATTCTGTGGCCCGTCGCATCTTTTTTGGTTAAAATGCGGCCCGTTTACTTGGGAAGTTGAGTACCCCTGGCAGCGCTGGATTAACCGTTAACAATATAAGCACGTGCTTAGGGCACCAAGCAAAGAGGGGCACCACAGAAATTCTAGAGCAGAATTTTATATAGTTTATCAGTGTTTATCAAAATATTAGAAGTTGACCAGAAAGAAACCCTGTCATGCTGACACATTTCGTGCGGTCCACAGAACAATTTTGGCGTATATTTGTATCTGATAGCAGAACGTTTTTGAGTTTTTTCAGCTATTCCAACTGTGGTTGTACATCACACAGTCTCTGCTTTGATTTCAAGTAATATCTGTCACGAAAGAGTATTATTCTGTAATTTGAGGCGACATTAAATGCGAGATGCGAAAAATACAAAGGTAATTTTCGGGAATTAATTTTAAAATAACTAATTTTGAAATAACTTTATATATCTTTTTTAAAAGAACGCCACCCATGCAACATAATAATAGTCTGATTACTGATTAGAACAGTACCGGTAAACTCTCGTTGTTTATTAAATTTTAAGTAATTAAACTCGCGATATTTCGATCGCTTTCGGGTTTTCTCCGACTTGTGGCCCGCGAGACCTCCTCAAAAGTTGTTGCGGTCCTTCAACCTAAGCATCCTTGAACCACTCTGAGGTAGACAACAAGGTACCGGTACGGTACCGGTAAAATTTTGAACTACAGTTGTGACTTGTATGCTCTAGATCAGGGGTGGCCAACCTTTCACATACCATGCGCCACGTTTTAAACATAATGTTTCAGATGCGCCGTAAATCACTTGTATTCCCACGCCTAATGTCCGCTTCTTGTTGAAATTATATAAATTTATAATACACACACATATATACACACGTATATGTAGTTTTTACAATTTACAACTTCACATGAATAGAAATTAAGCAAGGAAGTATAATAAATAAAACTGATCAATTTTATTTGAGTACCACCTTTATGAGACTTTTGCTGCTGTTTTACTTTCGCCAGTTTTTTTTATTCTTGGAGTTAAGTTTGTTACTGAGAGGAGCAGTGCATTCTTCAAATTTAAATCTGTAAGTCTTGACCTCGCTTTGCTTTTAATTAGTTTCATGGCAGAAAACGTTTGTTCACATCTATATGTCGTTCCGAAACGACATATAAAACCCTGGGCAAATTTTCTCAGTTCTGGAAAATTTTCACGGGGTCACGATTGCCAGAACTTGATCATGTCAGATGCACTTGGGACTGAAGAAAGCTCATCAAATTTAATTTTCTATGATGGATGAGTTTTCAAGTCAATTAGTTCCAATTGTATATTGCTTGGCATCTTCATTATGGTTAGTTCACTAAGTGAAAATGGGTTTATAAAAGCAAGTATAGAGTCTTCTTCTTTTGAAATATCATGAAAACGACTTTCAAATAACTCTTGCAATAACTTGATTCTTTCTGTGTATATTGCCAAATTGCCATTACCAGCAGCACATTCACGGTGTTCTTTATGTGAGGAAATTGGGACAAATCCTCTTTTTCCAACTGGGAAACGAAAAGTTTCAACTTCATCTTGAATGCGATAATGTCATTTACTAAGCTTGGAAATAGTTTGCTTTTGCCTTGCAGTCTCAAATTTAGATCATTGAGATGGCTAGTAACATCAACTAAAAATGCTAAATCAAATAGCCAGTTTTTATCACATAAAAGTGCTCTTTCCTCAGGTAGCTCGTTTTTCTCTTCAAGAAAATCATGGACAGTATTTTTTAGCTTCCGAAATCTATTCAGCACCTGTCACCTAGAAAGCCAGCGCACCTCACAATGAAGGACAAGGTCACCATATTCCAAATCCAACATTTCACAATATTTGCTTTTGTTGACAACGGTCATTTGAAGTTTGGATGAAAAAGGTGGTATTTAGGGGTCATTTTCAGCATGTTGTGGGTTGATTTATAATAATTTTTTCAGGCTTAGGCAATTCAACTGGTTGTTCAATGGTTATTGGGAGACATTTGGGAAGTCTGGGCAATGGAAAATCCATGTTTCAAGCTGATAAATGACGATTTTCTATTTTTCCAGGAGTTCTGAACTTTTTACTTCAGTAGGGAAAAAATAGTAAATTTTACTAATTTCTGCTAAAAGTCTAGAATGAATGTTATAAAGTCCGTCCAAAAGCTAACGTCGATAATCGCCTGTTGTTTCTAATTCCAACAAGCCGTAAGTGGGCGACGTGGAGTAAGGAAAATAGATTTTAGGTACAATAAAAGTCACCATGTAAATCGCAAAAAAACGGCTTGGCGTGGAGAAGCCAAGTGCAATTAACAATTTTGGCATGAAAAAAGTTAAAGATGCGCATGCGCCATAGGTTGGCCACCCCTGCTCTAGATAGATACGGTAGTTTATTTTGAAAATTCCATAACAAACATAAATTAAAAATGGAGAATACTGGGGAGCAAGCAAAACCTATAAAAAAGTTTAAAACATGAGAAGTATTTCACGTGCCTGCCCACCATCACTCACACACGCATTTCGATTCACGTTGAGATTGGAGGCACTCCCTCAGGATCAAAGTGACTTCTTGGGTGTCGCTGCTCGATAACCAAATTTGGTTCCTTGCGGCTTCCCTTCCCCAGTAAAAATGTGTGTTAAATTTTGTTTATTTTTTGATTTTGTATGTTATTATTTTGCTGGTTGGAAAATATAAAATTGACTATGACTATAAACCAAGTGAGGACATGCATTGGTAACGTTATAAGCGCTCGTGTGACGTCACACCAGCCATTTTGTGTCCAGAATTCTATCGCTGTATGATCCCAGCTAAGTGATTTAAACCTGCGATCGTTAAACAGCTGAATAAAAAAAAGATACTCAATAATTTGGACCAAACTTTCGCAGCGGCAAAACGAATGAACATTCTTCTGAAAAATTAATTATCCGCAGATGTTTCTCGGATAACTTAGCTCGGCGGTATGGTCAGCATATACGAAGTTAAGGTTAAAGTCATCCAACTTCACTCGATAAATCAACACCCAATAAGACCTAAAAATTAAACAAAGGATACACATTTTATTACAAAATTATTATAAAATTCCTGATGTAATTAACGCTACTTGCACAAAACTTATTTTAACAAACTGACAGAACTACAATATAAACAAGAGAGCTATGCTCAAATATATGGACACGTAGCACGAAAAAAAAAGTAATAGCCTTCTGGAGAAAAAATTTATCTTCAACCACTGAAAATTTCAAAGCAATTGGTCCAGTATTCGAAGAGAAAAGCGATTTTTTAATGATAATGACAAAAGAAAAAACAATAACAACAAAATTTTGAAACGATCGTTATGGCCACTGAACGTGTCCAATTATACTACAGAAACTTGCACTATTTTTGCGGTACATGTCATTATATTAAAATATGCGTATCGCAAATTTTCAATAAGGTGTACATTGTCAAAATAATATTAAAAAAATATACTACATGCATGGAATGAAGGATAACGGCGTATATCAAGTTTACAAGAACATCTAATAATCTGGAGTGTATAACATAATATATTATCTATTTGACTTGAGCTCTTGCCGCAGGTCTACAAGCATACCGTTTTTCAATAATTTTATTTGTCTCCTCTTTCGCGTGAATATTTAACTTTAAATTGAGAAACCGTTTCAAAGTTTTATAAGCGATATTGTGGCAAGATGGGAAATTATATTTCAAGCAACTTTATCTGTCAGAAAAGTAACAGGCGAACATATATTATGAAAGGCATTAACATTGGCGCGAAATATAGTTTATGCTTCGCGCAAAAATACGATTGCTTTTGTGGATGGGTGGCATAAATATTGGGTAAAACTATCAATTTTCAAATATTTATCATGTGTGTAAGACCTAAAAAGAGTTAGTAACGATTGTGGGCATTCATCGGGATTGACACTTTAAATAGAAACAAACAAACAATTTGAACCACGTGTCTTTATAGGGTTCATCCGGAAACATCAGCGTATGTGTGTGTGTGTGTGTGTGTGTGTGTGTGTGTGCGTGCGTGCGTGCGTGTGTGTATGTTTATTCGTCTCGTAATAATAATGATAAAAAAATAAATGAACGATTATTATTATGTAAGACGGGATGCATGCACAAGATCGTACTGGCCTGAAACACAAATGTGCGGCATGCACCCTTTTTAACAAATATAAAACAAAAAACATTAGATTAAATATGTATAGTATGGTCCCTTATATAGACAGTTGTGCAAGGTGGGGCAATGGGTCGTTTGGTGTGGTTAAAGTGGTAAGGGTGGAGTATACAAAACTGTTTATACAGGGGAGTTTATAGGACAAGACAATATATATAAATAGAGACAACACAACACCAAATAAACATATACATAACAATGAAATCAAAATTTAGGCGCAAATACAGCGTCTTTGAGTGGTGAGACCATATAGTATGACGTCACTCAAAGGCGCTAGTAGAGTCTTTGATAGAATATATCTATTTCAGCAAAAATGTGAATCATACAGATTCCGTTGAAATACCTCAGTTCGAGTGTCAAATTCTTAGGTATTCATGTTTTATTTGTAAAATTGAAGCCGAATGTGGTAAGAATTGAAGGAAAAATAAACTTGAAGAAGGCATTTCAACAAAGCCTGTCATGATTGCATTTTTGCCAGAAGAAAATAAATGTATAAAAGTACTATTTGATTAAGGCTAATATTTCATAAAAAGAAGCATTGTTTCCATGTCATGGATTGCCTTAATTGTATTAGGATCACAAGAGAGTAATATAGTTTCATGGGGGGAAGGATTAGGTTAATGACGTTTTACACTTGCGAAGGAAAGCGATATGTGTTTTTCATACTGAACGTTGCGACGTAATTGCGTAACGAAGTAATAAGGAAACGTTGTTGTTTAACTCAAGTTGGCGCAGTGGACATGTCAAGAATTGGAGAACATTCAATGTAATACCTTATACAATTTTACTGGTGCACGATAAATTCTATCTAATTTCGAAAGCTATCTTTAACCTCTGCAAATGCGTCGATGTCATATTAGGTTAAAACAAGAACAAATCGAAGTTTTTGTTATTTGATTCAAAACCTTTTAAAAAATCCACGCTTCTCGATTTTGCCGATTTTTGAATGATAATCGCTACATTTTATCTCCGTCTAATAATTATAATTAGTCTCCTAGATTGTCTCTCAAACAATATAAAACTTATCTGCATTTAATATAAGGTTCTTGAGATATGAGGTTTCAAAGTTGCATAACTCACACGGGATGATCAGATAACTATCGCAACTTTCACGAAACAGCACGTTACCAGTATGATTCCACGAGGCAAATAGCAAAAGAAAAATAATGAAATTACCCGAATAAAATGCAAAACAGTAAAAAATCTTCAAACATATTGACGAACGAGACCTTCTGACGAAGCTAAAACAAACCGACGCTGCCGCGTTCCCCCGATTCGCTGGACACAAAATGACGTCCGATATGCATCATTGCACTCGGTGTCTCCACTTGGTTTATAGTCACTTTGCTCAGGATTATTGCTCAATCGATATATCGGCCTGAAATTGCGTGTTTGCCGATATATCATATCGGCAGTAAACGGCCGATATATATATATATCAGTATATCGGCTATATATAACAGTTAAAAAACCTAAAAATGTTTGTAAAGGTCGTTTTATTTATTGGACACGTAGTGGACATAACGATCGTTTCAATATTATGTTGTTTGACACAGAATAACACACCTAGTGGAAATATTAAAAAACCGCTTTTCTCTTCGAATACTGGACCAATTGCTTTGAAATTTTCAGTGGTTGAAGATAAAAATTTTCCCCAGAAGGCTATTACTTTTATTCATTTCAAATATTCCTGTTAGCTCTGTGAGATTTGTTTTTGTTTGCTATGACGTCATTAAACGTTCTGCGGACATCGGACGCCATTTTGTGTCCTACTGTACTGCTTCGCTTGGTGTGAATATATTTGTAGACTGTGATATGACGGTACGGTAAACCGTACTGTACTGCGAACAGGCCATATATTTGGGCGTAGCTCTCTTGTTGTTGTTTGTGATTATTTTTAATGAATAATACACTTAGCGTATGTGGTTTATTGTTTTTATAATTAAATTACACATAAGGGGGCACCAAAGTCTTCAGTGTTTAGGGCACCAGAGGGTCATAATCCGCCCCTGACTAGAGCTAAGATCTGAAAATTTGGGTCGGGTAGGGCTTGAAAGGTCAATCATTGCGTTCGGATCGGGTCGGGCCTGAATTGTCAATCATTACATTCGGGTCGGGCTCCTCTTTCGCTGACTTTTTTTTAAATAAATATATGTTTATAAATAATATATACTAAAACTATGTGTGGATACTAAATTAGGGAATACTTGTTATAAAAGAAATAATTCAGATAAAACAGAGAAGAAGCTGTAATAGCATGGTTAACTGAATATAGTTCGCCCACGGCGCTTTCGCTACGCATGAGCGATGCGTTAGTACGTCATCAGTTTGCTATATGCTGAAGCTTATGGTAGAAGATTTCCTTTCAAATTTATTCGCGTATTTGGAATGGTTTTATTGATGGAAATAACTGAAAATATATACTGAGGCATTAGGATAAGGTAGGGGGTCGTGGCATCTGTCAGTAATCCCTGCGTCGGTACCATACCGTAAGTTGTGAAAGTCTGAAAGAGGGAGTAGGGGCATTTAATTCTGCGATTTATTGGATAGTAATTGAAAGTTTATACCAGGATTATAGCACAGTACTATGAATTTAGATATTCTCAGGGTCTACAGAAGTACTGGTACTGTATTTTTACAGATTATCTGGTATGCAGCCAGCCCCTCAGGCCTCAGCTTAAGATAAGGTTCGAATGTGCAGCTCTCAGATTTTGGAGTATCTACATTAAAAGAATGGATGGCGTGCTTCAGTCGCAATAAAAATTACTAGCTAATTATTGGTTAAATACTGAAGTACTGCTGTGTAGCAAAATCTCTTTTCAAGTCCCATGTTTTGGCAAACTTAGATGCTGCAATTTTATTAAACAAGAAACAGTTATAACAGAGAAAAATGCCTGAAATAATCGTCAGTGAAAAAAAAACAGATCTGAAAATGGTCTGTCAGAAGTTTTTTCAAACCTCGATAATAAAAAAATAATACTCTAGCCAGAATGAGTTTCTATTTAGTATATTTATTATTGCGGAAATAAGTTTGTAATACTACTAAACTGCATTTGATCATTTGTCCTGCTGGTGAAACAATTTCACCACAACCTAACCTTGTATCCACTGATATATAGTAGCATATATATATATTTTTTCTCTCCATATATTGTTATTCACCATCGCCTAATGCCGATGGAAATTTATTTGTATTCATTACTCAGGTATTGATTGACTAACTCCAAAATTGCTCAATTACTGAAATACCAGAATATGAAATTCTGAGTCAGCTGTTACGAATCAATGTAAACTAGTAAGCTATACTCAGATGCTGGAGTTTTTATAGAATGGAAATTACCTTTGCTTGACACACCTTTCAATATGTTGTTGTGATCACCACACCTTTTAATAACCTGAAAGTCGAAGCGGTTCTTCAGTCATTTTTACTCGTTTTTTTACCTTCAATGCAGAATACTATTTAAGTTCTCTATCGAAGCATATATTTATTTGCTGCATCAATTATTCAAAATGGCACTAGTGAATACTTGACACCAGACGTGATAGACGAGTTGATGCACACTGAAATGGATGGGGTATGTGCAATAAAGGTTGACTCCAATACGGAAGAATTATCTCTATATCAGTTAAATCTGTACATGGTTTGTTTGAGAGTATACAGCTTTTGAGCCACACCTTTTAATAACCTAAAAGTCGAAGCGGTTCTTCAGTCATTTTTACTCGTATTTTACCTTCAATGCAGAATACTATTTAAGTTCTCTATCGAAGCATATATTTATTTGCTGCATCAATTATTCAAAATGGCACTAGTGAATACTTGACACCAGACGTGATAGACGAGTTGATGCACACTGAAATGGATGGGGTATGTACAATAAAAGTTGACTCCAATACGGAAGAATTATCTCTATATCAGATAAATCTGTACATGATTTGTTTGAGAGTATACAGCTTTTGGTGTGAATACGTTGAAAGGGTGGATGGAGTGCATTGGTTGCAAAAAAAATGAAGATTTGTTGGTCAGATACCAAGGTACTGTTGTAAAACAAAATGTTTCTTCAACTCCCATGTTCTGACAGGCTCAGGAGCTGCAAATTCATCAAACGAAATTATAAAACAATTTGATAACAAAGGAAGAAGAAACGCCCGACAAAATTGCGAGTGAAATAACTAAATCTGGAAATGATATCTTAGAATTCCTTGGAGGTGCAATTTTGTAAAAAAAAATGAATTCCGCGGTCATCCAGAGACTGCCTGCCACAATTCTCAAGGCTCGATGATACCCCTCATGAACAAAGGATCAGATTCACTCCCACTCTTGTGCCCATCTCCAGAATACTTGTTATTCATTCAGCATATCTACATTAAATTTTCCAAAAAAGCTTGTGAAAATCCCAATAATATTTAGTTTATTACAGTTGCTGCAGATGTTTCTGCTGGACAATATTTCAGAAACTTTGTGAATACACATTGAAAAGCAGTGTGATGGAGAATTGTCAGATAATATAAAACGAGTGATGTTATACGGTGTTAACCTGTTGGTTCGAATATTGTCTTACACATTTACAAAAAAGCTTTTTTTACATATGCTGAGATCTATTTTGCTTTCTTTTCAATTCGCTAATAAAACAATGCTTTGGCCGAAATAAACTGTACTTCAATTGAATCCACTGCGGACTGGAATAAGATGTTGGCCCTTCGAAAAGGGTTAGTTATTTTATTCCTAATATGAGGGTTGAATAGATGGTATTATGGAGGTAACATGTTTGTATTTAAACTGCCGGTCGATATTGGTAACAAGCCAATACACCACGACAAGGTTTTGACCACTGTGTTGGGATTTATCCTTGCATAGATAGGCAGAATCGCTATGCAAGGAAAACACATGAATGAACAACTCACTTGAATTTTTTTCTTGAATCCTTAATCGGGAGAGGATCATTGCACACTGTTGTCCAACTATTCGCTTCTCCATACGTGGTGTTACCCCCCCCCCCCCTCTCTGCTGTACAAGCTCCAGAGCTCATTTGTGACCCTGGGCAAAGCATTCTCAAGTAATTTTTTTTATTACGATAGATTTTAGCGCCCGAATAAAATATTGTTTTCATATTAGTTTCTGAATTAGTTCATGAATATTAATCATTTATTTAATTACCCCCAGTTGAAAAGTCATATTAAACAAAAGTTATAAAGTCATACAATACCAAATTATCAATCAAAAATATATACTGTACTCATTTCATCCATGCCCATTTAAAGTCAAGTATAGTTGATACATGTCATCATTTCAATATATAATTATATTACCGTTATCAATAATTAATTTGCATGGAAAAAAGAGACTTGTTCAAAAAATTTGTTAGGAATAGGAAAAACTTCCATACCATGATTGTAGGGTTTTTCTACTTACTATCCATGTCACTGATTCACAATAAATAGATACCTTTGAAAATTAAATAACACTATACAAACTTAAGCATAACAGATTTATCAAGTAACATATCAATGATTCATCGCTCATTACTTTTCAATTTTCTTTCTTCCCCATATATTTGATTGCAGCTTTCAGCTTGTATTTGATCATTGTTCGCAGGATTGATTGGTAAGTATCCCCTTGCTCGAATCTAATTTTGATTAGTTCTATTATTGGTAACACATTTTGTAGAAAAATTATAGTCCTAATATTGAAATAAAGAGGTGCTAGGAACACCTGAGAGATATGCATTACTTCCTTATTAATGAAATTATCCAGTATCCATTATGCCAATATTTTTTTCACACATTATATGCATAGAGTTGTTATTAATAACAAATTCTATTCTATCAGTAAAACTTCTACTATACACAGTATGACATCGAAAAATTCTTCTCTCATAAACATTTTTACTATCAATAGACAATGAGTTCCACTCAAAATGACCAATACCATTTGAAGCAACATTAACACAATTTTTGTCGAAAAATGTCTCTAACATAAATGGTATTTCCTTTTATCCAATTCCCTACATGTTCTGGGTGAATAGACAATGGGATAAGAGTATTCCACCATAATCCACCACCATATTTCATTCACTATTTAATTTTTATCAAATACAACTTTTCTTGTAAAATTTTAAAATGTTAAACAAAGGTTGTATAAAATTTAGGTATTTTACTATTTTTAAAATTATGATTAGAAAGATGAAGCGTTTATAAATTTGAGGTTACCAGCCGTTTGCCATATTTATTTATAAATACTCTTGCTCTGGAGCTCTACTACATTTTAGTAACCAAAATATTCACTTAATTTGAGTTACCATATCCATACAACCTAGTCCACAATCGGTTTACTACAGCAATATATTATCCTAGTCACTAATTTACGTTTTTCATCCCACTGTTCCCTATAAAATTCCAAATTAGTTCAGTGACATTTTTTAAATAACCATTGGGACACATTCAAATGCAGATAGGTACCATACCTTTGATAACATAAAAGTCTTGGCTTTAATAATTTTGCCAGTCATGATCATATTTCCGTTTTTCAAAATATTTTTTCTTGCACTTAAACCCAACTTTCTTCTATGGCATTTTCAGTATTTCCCATTCACGAACCAAGATTTCTTATTTTATCTTCAGATACGGTAATCCCACCAATTCCAAATAGTTGGTTTTGCTTTAATGGTCGCAAAATAAAATCTATGATTTTCATTATTAATCCCAGAATCCAGTAATCAGTGTTCCAATCCTAAATTTCTCTGCTAAGTCAGTAAGTATCCATCCATTCGTGAGAATAGCAGCGTTAGTTTTGCTATACAGTGTTTTTATCATAGATATAAAGTTTTTTTCCAAACTTGAATCGTTCCATAATTTTCCATAAAAATATTCTATCTATACTGTCATAAGTTCTTCACCGATAGCCGAGGACCTCACGCGCCAGGAATACCATAACGCATCGCTCAAGCGTAACGAGAGAACAGTGTAACATAAATAAACAGAGACGAAAAAAAGCGTGAGCTAACTATATTCAGTTAACCATGGTAATAGACCTTTGACCCCTGAAACATTGCAAAATTTTAGGGGCATATTTTATATTAAGAGTGATTTTGAGTAAAATGAGGTATTTATTTTAACTATCATTATAATTCATCGCATACAACAATCTGTTTTTTAAAAGTACCGGTAAAGAATTTTAGTCTATGCCCTAGTCCAGAGGTCCGCAACTACGGGGTCCCGAATTTGGGTCGCGAAGCACTCCGCTCTGGGTCGCAAATTAATTTAAATTTGTCATAAATATGAGCATCGCGTCTGTGTAGCGTATTATATATTACAACTTCATGAATCTCTGATTATATTTATAGATGTTTCCCCGAGTATACACTTCCTTATTTACTGCAGTAACATTGGTCAATCAGTATAAGTGCAAAATTTGACGTAAAAATAAAAGTTTTAGAAAAGCTCAGATACTTTTGCCATTCAGACAGTCTTTCGTGGTTAAATTTTGGATTTCAGTTGCAAATGAATATCCGGAGTTATTAACTGATGCAATGAATGTTCTGTTGCCATTCGGAACTACCTACTTATGTGAAAGGAAGTTTTCATACATAAAGGACAAACAACAAGGCTAGAAGTAGAAGAAGATCGAATATTGTCATCCACTTTTATTTTAATTTTTTCCACTTATCCGTACTCTTTGGTTCGAGTTTGAAAAAGGAATGAGTTGTAGGTTATACAATGAACGTACTTTCGAAATAACAAGCGTTCAGCATCCCATTTTCAACATACAATATAATTGACAGTGACTTAACGAAACACGCATTCAGTTCAGAAATTCATTATTTCCACTAAGCTCCGAATTGTCTACTCATATTGCTGCTAATTACTATAAATTGTTGTTACAGCAGTGCTTTAAACAATCGTGACAATGAATCTGATACATTCAATGCACTGAGTTCTGACTTTGCGTTTCTTAGGAAGATTTGAAAACAGTTTCCCTAACCTGACACCTGAAGCCAGCGTTTAGAAAATCTTACTAATTCACCTCAACTTTCCTGGGGTCAGGGTAACTTAAATGAATCGAATCGGCAGGTGACATAAATAAATAAATATGACATTATCCTAAAACTGTGTACAATCTATCTTTCCTGGTGTTAGTTTGACATTAGGCCATTCGTTTGACTAACCTCACACAAGGAACCGGAACTGCCTAGGCCAGATTTCCAGCCTCTACGTCGCCTACAATTATTTTCCCATTTTCTCCTTCTCTGCATCTGATGATAGCAATAGTTGCACTGTTTTGCTATTCCCGCTGCAATTAAGAGCCGAGCAGCCTCTAATTTTATAGCAGAAGGCACCAGCCTAGCCACGGATCACGCAGAACCGCCGTAGCCATGCAGGCGATGTTTATCGAAAATGGCGGCCAATTTCCATTGTTGCGCAACTTGGGTATATATGGCTTTGCTCTCTGTCACCCCTGTGAAGCTAGTAGAATTTGACCTTTGTGTGCGGCGAAGCGGAAAGGTTAAAATTCTTGGCAGTAGGCGTGTTATAATTTGCTCCTGAAAAAATGTAGACAGGTAAAATTCACATAACAAAAAAGAAAAGATACTTATCAAATAAAACTAAAATTAATATCCACGAAGCAAATGCATGAATTGCTTGGTAAAATAATCATAACGAATAGTTTGCAACTAATTTTTTATAAATATCTCTGTCAGCATCGATTTTACAGGGTCTTACTACTTACTGAATAGAGCGCGAAGAGCGCAGAAAAGATGGAAAGAGCGCAGAAGAGATGGAAAAAATTTTCTTTTATTATTTATTAGCGTCCGTGAAATTTGAAACAAATTTCATGGGAAACAGTATACAGTGGTAGGGAATGATCACGAGTTTATATCAGTAATCTTCAACATTTTTAAATAACCAAACATGACGCACTCAAACCTGGTACACATACTGTGTTTAGGTTGTGCGTCATCTTGGTGCACATACTTCATGACGCACCCTAACCTGGTACCGGTACACATCAAAGTGACTATAAACCAAGTGGAGACACCGAGTGCAATGATGCATATCGGACGTCATTTTGTGTCCAGCGAATCGGGGGAACGCGGCAGCGTCGGTTTGTCTTAGCTTCGTCAGAAGGTCTTGTTCGTCAATTTGTTTGAAGATTTTTTACTGTTTTGCATTTTATTCGGGTAATTTCATTTTTCCTTTGCTATTTGTCTCGTGGAATTATACTGGTATCGTGCGGTTTCGTGAAAGTTGCGATAGTTATCTTATCATCCCGTGTGAGTTATGCAACTTTAAAACCTCATATCTCACGAACCTTATATTATATGCAGATAAGTTTTATATTGTTTGAAAGACAATCTAGGAGACTAATTATATGTATGAGATGAAGATAAAATGTTGCGATTATCATACAAAAATCTACAAAATTGAAAAAACGTGGAATTTTTTTGAAAAGCTTTTGAATTAAATAACAAAAACTTCGATTTGTTCTTGTTTTAACCTAATATGACATCGACACATTTGCAGAGGTTAAAGATAGCTTTCGACATTAGATAGAATTGCACCAGTAAAATTATATAAGTTATTTCAATCAATGTTCTTCAATTTTTGACATGTCCACTGCGCCAACTTGAGTCAAACAACAACGTTCCCTAATTACTTCGTTACGTAGTTACGTCGCAACGTACCGTATGAAAAACACATATCGCTTTCCTTCGCAAGTGTGAAACGTCATTAACCTAATGCATACGTTTAAATCAGGTACTATTTGAACTGGTATTATGATACCTATTCACGCCTGCGTTTTACATTAATCATTCCAGAAGCTGGTGAAATGAATTTTCTCGGGCAAATTTTTCTTGATTTAACGAGCTGTTGCAACAGTTGCTTCAAAAATTATAGATTGTAAACGATCTCATGGCTACTGGCTAGCACATTGTGCAGCCTAATGAATTTCATCGAAGCATGTACATTATAAAGTACAAAATTTAAAAACCAGCCGCCGCGACTGGTGTTGCAGCTCTTATCAACCCATTATTGGCAGGATATTTCGATTCTTTTGCGTCGGAAAATGTAAAATATTTACTAGGTAATCTAGCGACGCCATCATGTCTTCTACGTTTTCGTTGATAAAACTTAATCGTAATTTTATCGATATCCAACAGTGAAAAATTAGCCTTGGTGTTTCCGGGGGAACCCTATAAAGACGCGGGTTCAAGTTGTTTGTTTGTTTCTATGGAAAGTGTCAATCCCGATGAATGCCCACAATCGTTACTAACTCTTTTTCGGTCTTACACACATGATTTCTCAATTTAAGGTTAAATATTCACGCAAAAGAGGAGACAAATGAAATTATTGAAAAACGGTATGCTAGTAGACCTGCGGCAAGATCTCAAGTCAAATAGATAATATATTAGTTTAAACACTCCAGATTATTAGATGTTCTTGTAAACTTGATATACGCAGTTATCCTTCATTCCATGCATGTAGTATATTTTTTTAATATTATTTTGACAATGTACACCTTGTTGAAAATTTGCGATACGCATATTTTAATATAATGACATGTACCGCAAAAATAGTGCAAGTTTCTGTAGTATAATTTGTATTGTAGTTATGTCAGTTTGTTAAAATAGGTTCTGTGCAAGTAGCGATACTTACATCATGAATTTTATAATAAAATTTTAGGCCGCGAGCCGAGGCCCTGAAAAACGCCTAGAAAGTGAGTTTCGTAGCGCACATCAGGTAACTACCTGAAAATGATTTTAAAATCTTCCTTAAAAATTTAGTATCAAATATTGCCTTGTTCCCACTTCCAAAAGTTGCACGTTTTACGGAAAAGACGCTTTTACTACAAGAAATATGTGCTACGATCTGTCCTATATTCTCTACATTTTCGGCAATGAACAATGACTTTTGCATGACGTAACAATTGAATCGAATCAGCTGTTAGTGAGCGGATGAATATTAGTTATTACTGCTCGACCTTGCGTTGAGTTGGGCAGCCTTTCCATAGCCCTATAGCCCTGTTTAGTTATTATTAGTTAAGTTATGCTAAGACTATGTTGAAAAATGTATAAGTAAGTTATTAAACATTTGTAGATCCTTACCACGGATATGGGCCGCGAGACGAGGCCTTGATTCCTAGAAAACGCCCAGAAAATGAGTTTCGTAGCGCACATCTGGTAACTAAATAAATTCTTCAGTTTTGTGTGAAAATGAACATACTGAACGCATTACAGCTTGTTCCACAATCCTGATACGAAATTGAATACAAGAGGTTCCCAAAAATTCAATAACCATAAGTTTACAACACATACATAAGAACTATGCAATTCCAGAGCCCTACAGCACACTAACACAAATGTATTCCTGTAATGTTTTGCCTGACCAAAATTGGACTTCCTCAGTCAATCATAATTTATTAGGTAGATTACGAAAAATATGGCACACATGTAACCAACAACAAAAAATACTTCAATTGTGTGACAGGAGTCGCGAGTGACCTCGAAAGCAGCGACACCAACAACGCTGATTCACATTAGCGAATAAATTTTATGTAAGAACCACAAGCAGTTTACAACAATAACAGCATAAAAAGCTACATCCATTTTATAGAAGCTATCAAACGTATTTATTTTTAAGCAATGAAGTCACAAATTAACATCGTGAGCACGAAAACACAATTAAATCAGTTATTTCTCACTTAGAAATTTACCGAAAAAGTCAAGAAAAATAAATGATTGTACAGTATGTACATAACATAGTGAACAGAAATATTACAATTAGTCTTTTATTAGTTTATGAGGTTATGTATTTGAACAAAGGCAATATTATTTCTAGAAACAGGACTACGACACTAACAAATGTTCGAAAAAAAAACAATTAAATGATACTTATTAAATCAACTACAATATCTAATTCACTTTCTTCTGAATTTCGAAATCCACTATCTCGAAAATCGACTTTTCTCTATAAGTGTACTGTGATTTTTGCAGTCAATACAAAAACAAAAATCTCTGCAATTTAAGATGATTTTGGCACACTTGCATAAATTATTTTGACTATTTTTCTTACACTTGCAGTTTGCCAACTCAAGAACTGATTTGAGGGCCACATGCTTCTTCAGTGAATCATTGTTGGGTGGTGAGTATAATCCTTATGTTTGCCAGTGTTAAATAGACGTGCCCTGGTATCATTTACATTCTTCATATCCTCTTCATACAGTGAACAAACAAATTCCTCAGCTTTATTTATTAATGCCTCGTTAACCTCAAAAGATCTTCATAGTTGAGAAAAAAATGAATTGAAAACCTCAATGAAGTCTCCAACATGAGTTTGATGGGCAGTTTCAATTGCAGAAAAGTGCTAAAGTATTTTAATATGAATAGCCCATCTAAGCTGTTTGCAACTATTATGATTCTCATATACCTTTACGCTTCAAGATCCATTTTATAGCACTAATAGGTGATAGCAGCAGGGATTAGAGCCTGCGTTAGGTCGGATTGGTGGAACATTGCCGTTTTCTTTTGTAGTACAGTATCTAAAATGAGGAAGAAAATCATATTTGGAACAGCATGAGTGTAAAATTACCACTAAATACTAACTAATACCTTGAATACATAATGCATTTTATCTGATGTACTCAATGAGCGTATATATGCTCATTGCATGTACTACAGTACAGCAGTGTTTGCATACCATTACTAGACTAAATCTACACTAAATTTTGATATATCACAGTCTGAAATGCCCTATGACAGTATGAGTATGGACTATAGACTAGGGTTGCCATATCATCCGGAAAATTCCGGACATGTCCGGAATTTAGGGTTAAATTTTGCGTCCGGAAAGAATTTAAAAAAATGCTCAAATGTCCGGAATTTTACTGCATCTGCAATCGTACTGTGAACACTGCTAATGCAGAACATTGTTTATCAATATCCTTCATTACTACAAGAGGAAAATGCGTGCCCATTGAAAATATATGCCAATTGAAACGTTTATGTTCCCTGGTCTTGCGTTGTTTTGATTGTGACGCAACAAGGTGAAATTCACCGGTCTGTAGGCAAACTGTGCAATCTCTAAAGACAGCGTACTGCGAGCATTGGAGAAAGTGATTATGGTTATTTGAACTAGGGGGAGTTTTTAAGAATTCATTAGAAGGGCAATAATATCAACACGAAGATTTAATTTAGTTACATAAGGTCAATGAATTGTTGTTGCAACAAATTGTTAGTCAATATATCATAACTTTGTTCGGTGTCTGATTACCGGGGGTTCGCGTTGACAGAAAAAACTTGACAGGAAAGAGGTCGAGAACCCCTTTCTTGAACCTATTGACCGTTGTGCTGAATATGAATTGGTTAGATATAGATCACATGTTGCGAAAGTTACTAGAACATTCCATCTATAAAAGCAGGCGATTTCGCACATATAATCAGAGATTAACCTAAAATGTCATAGAGGAGGAAGCCTAGTGAAATTTTGATACAGAATTTTTGACTGCTGACTGGCTGCGTTTATTGCCTGGATTATACTGAGTAGCTTTGCTAAGTATTGTTGATTGACTGGCTTAGCCTAGATTGACGGACTGATATCTTATTTAGTCGTTACTTGCCACATTTATCTACCGTTTATTTCTGATTATTATTATCTGACTTTTTAGCCGTTTCGTTGAGCAGCTGCAAGTGTATTTGATAGCTACTAGTGCTAGTCCCTTATTAAGTTAGCTGAATACAAAAGTTTTATACCACAAAGCTTTACTTGTGAAATTCGGGATCGAAAGTGATAGTCACTATAGCCTTTTGGTTCAGTTAGTCTGGTGGCAAATTACTTTGTTTTTTAGATTATGTATTTTTAGTTGGGTTGTATTTATGGTAAGAAGATATTATTTCAAATGGCTAATTTTGAAAGAAAGTGCACATTCACTAACGAGTTGCAAGAAAAACATCCATGTTTTTGAAAAGGCAGGAATGATTATGAGGCAGAATGCTTGGTTTGCAAATCAGGAACTTATATATCTATCGTGCACAAAGGTAGTGGTGATTTGCACACACATCTGCAATCGGAAAAACATCGCAAAGCAGTAAGAGGGGCTGTTGCATCAACGAAAATGACAAATTATTTTGCTACAGCAGGAAGCAAATGCGTAGATGAAATCACTGCCGCAGAAGGCACGCTTGCATTTCACGCTGTTACGCACAAAGACAGAAAAAGTTGTTACTAGCGTTCTTGCGCAGTATTCAATTGATGCTGTTCTGAAAAGTTTTGAAGAAAACGATATCGCGTATTTTGGCGTTGCAACAGATGGCAGCAATCACAATGAACTGAAATTATTCCCTACAATTATTCAATATTTTGACTGGAGGAATGGTGGTTTGCAATCAAAATTGATTGAGTTTACAAACAAGACAAACGAGACTGCCGACACAATTGCCACTTATATAAAAGACACATTAGAAAAAATGATGCTTTTGAAAAAATGTGTGTCATTTACAGGAGACGGAGGACTTCGGCGTAATGACCAAGGAAACAATGTGTTTGCGAAGTTAAAGAAAATGTTAAACCCGTCATTGATTGGGGTTGGCTGCCCAGCACACGTTTTGAACAATTGTATTCATCATGGGGCTGAGAGAATGAACATCGATATTGAAAATAATACCAATAAGATATATCAATATTTTTCTATTTACACAGTTAGAACTGAACAACTGAAAGAATACTATGAATTTGCAAATTGTGAATACAAGAGACTTCTCTCTCATAGCTGACTCGCTTGCTCTCCTTGTTTCCTGGAATTTCAAGATTGTTAGAAATGTTTTCTGTCACAAGAACAACTTTTTGTCACAAGAACATCCACCAATAGGTATTAAACGGTTCTTTGAGAATGAAATGAGCAATTATACCTTTGGCATATGCACTCACTGATGTCCGTGTTTCATGGACGTATTCAAGTGGTTGAGAGAGAAAACAATTCGTCGCAGAAGTGCTAGAAAATTTGGAGCTGGTTCATAAGGTGCTTGTGGAAAGAAAGAATGAAAGCTCTTTGTCCTTGACGGTTAAAAGGCTTTTAAATGAAAAAAGAGGAGAGGGATATGAAGATGAATGTAACAATTTTCTTTCCGAAGTTGCAAACCTCTATGAGAGATGCCTGGAGTACCTGTGTAAATGGATGAAATCAATGGAAGAGTTTACTTGTTTCAAATGAATGACCTTGAACGAGATACCAAGTTGGAAGGAAGGATGTAGAGCCTTGCCTGGAATATCTGATTGGCAAAGGGGTTGATGTGGACGATGCAAAGTGCTTTGACCAAATCTGTAACTTGAGGCAGTTTGTGGAAAGTTACGTACAGGACGAAGAATTTATTAAAATGCCAACGCATAAGAAAAGGTGCAAATATTTCGATCAGTCTACGAACATCACATGCCACTCAGAAATTTTAAGGATTGTACAGTTTTTCTTTGCTGTTACATCCCACAATGCCAATGTAGAGAGATTCTTTTCCCTGATGCAAAGTCAGTGGACTAAAGAGAGAAACAAGCTGAACGTTGCGACCATGAAAGGCATATTGACTGTTCAATATAATTTCAAAAATATGCGCTGTAGTGAATTTTTTTCATTTTTAAAATCAGACAAGGCCCTATTGAGGAGAATTAGTTCTTCAGAAAAATATGCATGGTCAGAAGAGTAAATTTGTAGTAACTTGACTTACAAGCGTGTCTTCAATTTGGTCTAAGCATGTAATTTTCGTTTTCCCTGTTCGGCACAACCTAATTGTCATTATTATTTGAGAATAAAGTTGAGATTTTTTTCAGTGACGGTCCGTAGCTAAATATAGGGCAACGGTGCACAACCTGCTCCCCCTTCCCGACTTTCGATTTTTTTTAATTTGTGCAACCATTATGCAACTTGCTGCAATATATCTGCTCAAGAATAGGTCCACCGAAAAGAAAAATCCGTTTAAAATGCGAATATTATACTTCCAGGTAGTCCTACATAAGGGGTCTCAAATTCAATTTAACTGGGGGCCGGCGAAACGGAGCCTTAGTGAGTCCGGGCCGCATCGGGTTTTTCACAATAAAATCATTAAACTTAGAAAGTTAAATCTTTTTCTCTGTTTTTTCTATATGCAAAACATAAATGGAAGTAATATCGCGATGGACCTTTCCCCGAGCATCTACTTCCTTGTTTATTCCGTAACATGTGCTAATCAGCAAGACGCAAAAAGTGACGTAACAACATTCTGATTGCTTGGGCGTCGTAGCTTAATGGCCGTAATCAAAAACTAGTCCAGAAATAGCTGTGATAGACTAGGTTAAACTTCTCTACCGGTACTGTTGAAAAACAGGTTGTTGAATGTTTTGAATCAAAATGATGACGTGAAACATATACCCCAGTTTATAAGCTTCAACTCGCGAAGCCACCTCTAAAATCAGCACCAAGAATTTGCAATGGTGAAGTATAAGAAAATTTTCTTCGGGGTCAAAGTTCTATCGAATACCATGCCTACAGGTACGGTACTAGTAGGTTACCGTACCACATATTCCTTTCGGGGGATAGATTATAAAATATTTTGTTTTGCTCTAATTGTCCTGATCATATATCAAATGCATCAATCATTCTAACTGAGCTGAGTGACTTACTGGCCGAGTTTGAGACCCCTGTCCTACATACTTTATAATTGGGCAGACTGCACCTCGCATGGGTCAAATATGCGGTTATGACGTCATAAAAGCAAAAAAAATCGTCTCATGAAAATATGTCCGGAATTTGACTCTTTCGAATATGGTAACCCTGCTATAGACTATATTTTAAAACATCAACTGTCTATCTACAACTTGATTTCTCACCTCTCAATCGTTTCCAATGCTACTTTCTTTCCACTCCGGCATAAATTATCATTGCTTCCCAGGTTCTTGTCGACTCTATGAATTTAGATTTAGACCAACCGACATTAGTAAAATTGATTATTTTCTTCTCTTTCACACAACCGTGCATTACAGAAACAGCCATTAATTTCTATTTCCAAATATGCTGTGGCCTATATAGTAGTATAAGTCTGCTGAATAGTCAAGAAGAGTCATTAAATTATTCATAAACATTTCATGCAAGCCAGAAAATATCGTTGTTTGTGACATATTATTCTCGGTCTAGCCTTCCTTGGAGTTACTGCACCGTACCTATTTCAGTAATCAGTAGTTTATTTTCTCACCATACTAAATGCACACTTGATATACAAATTGCAATAAATAAATAAAAAGGCATTTCAGGGTGAGGGGAGCCGCGAGAAACCAAATTTGGTTATCGAGCAGCGGCACCCATAAGCAAGTCTAACAAGGAAATAATAACAAAAAAAAGTCGAACTGTGTATATACAGTATCATATATACGTTAATTTGAAAATAAATATAAATACGTCAAGGCATTCCAACCAGGTATGCCCAGTAATCTCGCGTTTCAACAACAACAAAACAAGAAACGACTCCGTGCACCAATTATCTAAGTAGCCATGACGATAGCTGCAAAGTAACAATGGTACCATTGTGAAGTGACTGTGGTCGTATGTAGAACATTGTATGGTGCAGGGCTACAGTTGTTTAGGTATCAATGGTAAAAATGAAGTTTCACGAACAGGAAGCCTACCAGTAGTATGGTATGCATGCAACTGTAGTACCGGTAGTCATAAATAATTTAACCTTTTATGGTAAGAAAATTGAACTTCAGTGTGTAACTGGAAGGCACATGATCAATGAATAAATGGTATTCTACAAGATCAAGGTAGGATTAAATTTCATGTGGAACTAACCACTTCATACAGAACATGGAAAAAGCAAAGGTACAGTCAGTTTATGACATAACGATGCCAAATGTACAAAAATAAAAAATTTACAATCGAATATGGTTTAACATTAAAATGATGTTATTAAGGGTGCCAGAGACCAAGATCTTAGTAACTTAGATCAGGCTCAAATATTACCAATATATAACTGACTATTTTACATGACATCACAGTGCATGAACTATGCATGGTTTCTTCTTACATGATATCCTCTCATTCACACAGTGGGTCAATCAGAGATGAATCAAATATGTAAAAAGAAACAATTCATAGTAGTAAATAGGTAATAAAGAGGTCATGGTCAGAAAAGACAATATGAGCTTTGCATTGGAAGCATGACTGATTGTAAATGCATATAGCAGGACAATTGTCATTTAATAAGAGAATGATACCTAAAATTTTTGATTTAGGTCAATATTTAGCAAAAAGCTCGCCCTTTGATATATTGGGTGAAATTAAAAATACAGTAATACTTTTTGTAAGGCTGGGTCCATGTAACATACATAGGTAAGAATATTTGTTTGATTACACGATAAATTCCAAAATGAAATATTTCAGGTACTCTGGATCAAGTCGACAGTGGAGCTGGCAATGGCGAAGAAAGTTCTGGATCCACTTTAATCGGATGAAAAGGCAGCAGAATGGTAAAGGGAAAGCATGAATTTTTTTGTATTTAAATTTAAAGGTGTCATAAGATGAATGACGAAGGCTTTGACCTATGCTATTCCAAATTACAACTCCCCTGTATTTCAAGGAGTTTTGGCATTTGCTTGATGAAAATCGAGGGACAAATAAATTGGATTTAGTCGATGAGCGTGTATTATGCTCATGCACGTTACTAAAGCATGACGAAATAGTCAGCAAAAGCTGGGGGCAATTGGTTTGTTGTTAAATTGGTGCATAAGTTTAGAAATCTCTAGTTTATAGATGTCGGACAATTTTAGAACCCTGGTCTTGTGGTATAGGATATTCAGGTTAGAACGAATAGATGCCCTACAGAAGAATTCTAAACAGCCCTATTTTGTAAAATCTCTAATTTATTCAAAGTTTGTTTTGGTAGCGGAACCCCATGCAGCTAAGGCATATTGATATGACATTGAAAAAGAGCCAAATATACTGTTCGCAGAGTCGAGTCGTTTACATAATGCCTTAACTTCCCTAAGGATCCGACTGATCCTTGACAATTTCTTATGCAATTCATTGGTATGAAAGTTCCATTTTAATTGATTGTCAATAGTGAGGCCAAGGTATTTATAAGAGTGAAACAATTTCAAGAGGGATATCCTGTAATTTTGATTGAGATGTTCGCATGTCTGGCTAGAGATTTGTGGCCGAATAACATGACTTTGGATTTTTGTATATTCACAGAAGTTTTATTGGAGTCATCCAATCATATACTTTATTCATTTCAGTGTTCACCTTGTCTTGGAGAATACTCGGATCTTTTGCACTGTAGAGCAGGCAAGCATCATCAGCAAACAATTTGCTCAAGAAATTGGAGCAGTTAGACAGATCATTTATGTAAATTAAGAAACCAAGAGGACCTAACACACTACCTTGAGGAATTCCGTGATGAATGGGCAACATCGGAGACTGCTGAGAATCCACCTCCACATATTGGAATCGACCCGAAAGGTAATTGCTTAATAGTTTGCCTGTAGCACCTCGAAAGCCATAGTGTCTCAGTTTTTGGGAAAGAATACTATGGTTGACAGTGTCAAAGGCTTTTTTTAAATCGAGAAAAATACAGCAGACAAATTCGCCTTTGTCAATTTTATCATAAATAAATGATGTTAGATCTAAAATAGCATGACTGGTGGAATTATTGGTTTGAAATCCAAATTGACGTTTATTGATCAGGTTGAATTTTGTACAAAAATTGATCAATCTGCTATGTAAAGTTTTTCTAAGATAATGGCAATAGAGGAGAGGATGGAGATTGGTCGGTAATTTGAAGGTCATTATGCTTACCACTTTTGAAAATTGGTTTCACTCTAGCAACTTTTAAAGAGGAAGGGAAAATACCCAATTTGAATGAAAAATTGAAAAAATGACTGAGCACTGGTGATAGGATATCAGCAACTATTTTTAGGAAGTGTGATGGAATACCATCAGGCCCAATTGCTTTTCCTTTTTTTAGATTCAATATCATTTGGAGGACCTCTGCAGGAGTAGTTACTTCAAGAAAGAAAGAGCTTTGCAGAGGAGCACCCAAGAAGTACGCGAATGATTTTGAGCTATGAGGTAGTTTATCTGCAAGCTTCTTCCCCACTGTTGAGAAAAATTTATTGAATTCGCTAGCCACCATGACAGGGTCTCTGACTGTAGTACCATTATCGAGTTTCAATTCTGAGATGGGGGTATCATCTCTGGACTTGATTTTGATAATTTCATTTATAGCTTCCACGTGTGTTTTACATCAACCTCTGGTTTGTTTTTGGGATTTTATGGTAATACAATTGTTTTTGATGTTTCTCTGCAAATGATTTTAAGATATTTTTAATATTTTTTAAAGTAAAGACGCTCAAGTAAATTTCCTTTTTAAAAATTTTTTTTTGAACATTTTGTTTTTGTGTTGATCGGACTTGCCGAATCCCCCTAGGTATCCAAGGCTTCAAGTACAAATTTTATCTTCTCGACGCCCCCTGATGCAAAGTCGAAAGTGGGGCATGTTTGTGATTAACCATTTCAATTGGCCAAGGAAAGAATCGAAAGAGAAATTAAAATTGCTTTACAGAGAGCGGGTATCAATGTGTTGTTACACATCGACTCGACCTCAGATCTGAAAGAGTCGCTACAAAATTTTGTCAATCTCGCTTCATCCGAGTTTTTGTCTTGGAAGAAACATTTAAACCAGAGATTGTACAAATTACAGGAAAATGGTCAGTAATATCACTAAGCAAAATAAATGATGAAGAGACATTACCTATGTTATTTGTATAGATATGATCTATGAGGGTGTGGGTGGATGATGTGACTCTAGTTGGTTTGTAATCACAGGCAATACGGAATAGGACATAAGCATGTCCAAATATTTAGCAGTGGGATTGTCATGGGTGTCAAGTAGGTTGATGTTGAAGTCACCTAATATTACAAACCTCTTTTTCGCCATTGCCAGCTTCTCGAAAACAAGAGCATTGCTCCAGAAAATGAGGGTATATTACATTTGGGGTGTTTGTAAATGACAGGAACTACAAATCTCTGGTTGTTCGAGGTTTAAGTTTGATCTCTACCACAAGTCCTCACAATTTGGAAATCCTAATCAAATTCTTGGATCACCTGGTAATCTAAGTTGCTTTTAAGATAAAAACCTACACCACCAGCTTGGGTAGGAGTAGGAACATATAAAAAGTTATATCCTGGGATGTCGACATTTTCGGCCATTCCCCCAGCTTTAATTCTTGTCTCGCTTAGCGCAATAATATGTGGGAGATAGTGAAAATTTGATGTCAATTCGACTAAGCGGTCAATGTATTTTGGTAGAGATCTGATGTTGAAGTGTACCAAAATAAGGTCAGATGGTAGAAATCTAGATGAGACCTCACTGATCTCGTTTAACTCGAGGTATCGACAGTGAGTTGTACTAACATGATGATGTAAATTGTTAGATTCCCAGTTCATTTTGGAACAATATATAGGTACATCAGGGACAGTAGACATTGAATCGTATTGAATAAGTGAATAAAAAGTATACACAGAAACTTGTTAACAAAGGGCTTACATTGAAAGTGGGGCCTAATAGCAACAATAGAGTTAGATTTAAAATAACAATAGATAGAAAATTACAGTGGGAATTACAATTAATCAACTTATCTGATTTTTTGCAGATCTTCTTCATCTGATATCGACAGGGTATTGGTATCCTGGTTTTTTTCACCAACACTCGCTCATTGGAAGTCCAAAAGAAAGGCGTACCCACATCGTTTTTTCAGGATCTTAGCTTGATAGAACAGGTTTTTATTTTTTCTGTTAAGTTTTCCACAATAAAAAGCTTTTGATAAATTGGTTAAAGGTGATTTGTTGGAAGCAGTTCTTATGAGGTTGCGATTTTTAAGAATTTTGCTTCGGATTTTTCTGTTAGTGAACTTGGCGATTATTGGCTTGTGGATATTAGAGTTGTGAGTGGGACTGCGATGTGTAACTGAGATATCAGATGGTTTGATATCTACATGAATCAGTTTTCCTATTTCCATTATTAGTTTATCTGTGTCCTCATTCACAGTTGGGGCAAGACCATGAAACTCTAGATTGTCGAGTCGAGAGCGCCTTTCCTGTTCCTCCATTTTTTCTGTGGCATAATACAGATCTTCCTCAAGATCATAAACCAAATCTTTCTAATTCTCTTATTCTTTTGTCACAGTTTATAATTTTTCCTTCCATAAATTTCTGCTTTGCGGATAATTTATCGAACATATCCGACTGAAAATTCTGGGTTTCCTTGATTAAGGCAATGTCCTCTTTTATTTCCTTTAAAGATTGGATTTGGTCTTCCATACATTCTTTAAGGCCTGGGCTTAGGGGTATGTATTCCGAAGTAAGATTTGCTGTATTGAAGTTCTCAGCAAGGTACTTGGTGATTAGAGATGGTAGTTGGCTTTCTATTTGTCTCTGGATTGCTTCCTGTAGATTTTTTTGAAAATTAGGTCCCTCTTGTTGATATGAAACAGGACCTATTGGGGAGAGGCCAGGGTCTGGTAGGCTTCTGCTTAGACGAGGTTTCGGCTTCGGCTTTTCGATGTAGTTGAAAGCAGCCATGTCAGTTTTGAGTTCGACATATCGCTGATGTAGATTGTAAATCGTCAGTGATGTTTACTATTTAAGTTAGACTATAAGCTATTTTAAGATCTTAATCAAATAGCGAACATTTTAAAATCATTTTCAGGTAGTTACCTTATGTGCGCTACGAAACTGAAAGATAAATGGCCTCGGCTCGCGGCCTATGTGTTTTATCGAGTGAAGTTGGAAACCCTAACCCAGGGGGATGAAACTAGCCTAGAAAGCGACGCCCACATTAATAAAACAAACAAATTTATTCGCGTTACGAGTTTCTGGAGCTTCACGCTCCATTGCGGTCACTTGCTCGGGGATTGGTCAAGACGGTGGTATGTGCACAAAATATCTCGCTGTATATTCTTAGCTCAGCAGCCTATGGTATTTCATTAGGTTGGTTCAGTACTTTCATGTGGATAAAATATTAAATGCCTTTTGTCCATCTTAAGCTCTGTCTCTTTAGTGCAGCGTTTCCCAACCTTTTTTGGTCGCGGACTATTTTTTCACCGCAAACCCTTTGCGGACTCAAGCTGCGTTTATTGCAACCGTATACTCTGTGTGAACAGGCAACAAAACCCAACATAACAGAATTTTAATGAATTTCAACCATGGCCTTTTCTGTCGCACAATATTCAATCCATGACAACGACGAGAATTTAAGATGTATCCCTATTTTAACTTAATTGTGTTCATGATAATCCGCGGTTGCGTCGAATTGCAACAAGATGAAAGCATTACTTCTCTAAAATACAATGGCAATCTGTGAACATAATAATGTGAGAATATATTGCCCGATTATACTTAGATTAATACCTATTTTGTTGCGATTTTGCGAATTTGTTATCGCGGTTAGAAAAATCCTACTATCTGCTATAAATTTTTAGAAAGTACAACTTGATTTAGTACTTATTAAAATATATTCAAAGTATATTAGTAAATCAAAAATACATATTCATCGCCATGGTTTATTATTAATTTTATTGTGATCATTTTAATCTGCGGTTGTGTCGACGAAATAAAAGCAATAGTACTCAGAAAATATGATGATAATCCGTGAACACTAAAATGCGTGCTAACGTGCCCGACTAAGTCAAATCTGAGCTATTTGTACAACACCTACGGCAGTACTGTACGTACCAATGTGGAAGCAGTAAATCAAAGAACCCTAAGGGAAAATGCTCTGGTACGGTAGTATTCAAAATTTTGCTATTTGCAATGTCTAAAAAGCGTTTTTAATCGGTCGCGGACCATCATAAAACAAAACTTATGGTGTTCTTCGTGTTATTCATAGTATTTTGTATTGCCGCTTTTCAATTTAGAAAATTTGGGTTGTCACCATTGAAACCAAATAGAAAAAAAATTATTTCTCGTTATGAGAACTCGAGAGAAATACCACTTAGGTATTTATCGAAGCGTGTGCAGATTCGTGTTCTCGTCGGAAATCCGCAAGTGAGTTGTGAAAACCGGTTTCATTACATTTGAACCCACGACAATTGCGACTGCATACTATTGCACCTATGTAATTTTTTTTTGTTCAACGGATATTTAAACCCGTACTAACCCTAACCCATGGGTTTTAGCACCCGCATATAGATTGAACCCACGGATATACTCTGATTAAGCGTCACCTGTTACCAAATTTTCGAATAGTAAATTGCTATTCTAATAGTTGAATATTCGAATATATGCCCAGATATACTCAGTAACCAGTAAATATTGACTCGATTAATTTTATGTTACTAAACATATTTTTCATGTTTATTCTAACGTAAATTGCAACGTGGCTGAATTTCTGGCTCGTTGCGGACTCATTCAAACGCTCCACGGACTCATTTGAGACCGCGGACTCGGGTTGGGAAACACTGCTTTAGTGTAATCAAAGATAGATTAGATTTACCTTTGGCTTAGTAGAAACTAGTAGTTTCTCTCTCCAGACAACGTAGGTACAGGTAACTTGGCGTTCTATGAAACACCTCAATACTGCAATATTCTACCCGATTATCGTAACCTAGGGCCTAGGTTACTTTATTTCTTATGTTCTGTGAGTCCGGTACTGGGTTACGATCTTTTTAGTTACATACCCCCTCGTCTATAGGAGATATAATTCTACTATTATAACTTACGACTAACATACCAGCACTATAGTATTCACCAAACTCTAAAAGTCAGAAAGTACCAATTCCTTTTTTCAAAGTCAACTCGTTTTTTCTTTTAGGCTACTTTTTTTTAGAATTGCATAATTTGTATTATAGGCTATTTATTTACATTTACATCACTCATCAACATAAGTAATCGATGTTGCGTTCCACAATGCGATAGTGTTTTTGGCACCATCCAAGCGATTTTGTTCCGGTTAAAAATTTATATGGGCAGACAAAATTGAAAAAAATGTGCTTGGTCTGCAGGCTGATTCTGATATTAAACACCTGTATTTATGTGACGAATAAAATTTGTGAAGGGCACTTGGAAGAAAATGACATTCAAAAAAGTAACTTCACGATTTTAGTTTCATAATAAAAGAGAGGAATATCCAACAAAGCCTCACAGTCGCGTCTTAGAATTGGTGCAATACCCAAGATGAACGCCAACTTTGAATAGATCTTCTCCAAGAAAGAGGAAAGTAGCTGAAAAAATATGTCATAAAAATTTGCAAGACTTGAAAAAAAGTGCATCAACTTATTCACCTTCCAACTGGCAATACCAGGATTTAGAAGACAATATTCAATTTTTTCTCAAGCCCTAATCAGCTGCAGAGCAATCAAGTTTAGCTATAAACATTGATTCAGAGTTGGAGATCGGTGCAATTTATCATGGCTGGACTAGTGTAACATCGGAAGTCCTAAATAATATTGATGTAAAAGAAACAACTTTATCAAATATCCTGCATATTATTTGAACATCGATCATTTGTGAGGGGATAACTGGCAGCAGTAATTCCAGTTCTACAACAAGTCAACATTTTGAAGTGTCCCTTTCGAGATCTAATTTGAACTAGAACTGCTTGCAGATTTAACAGGCTTCCCGCGTAATGCAGCCATGGATCAACCGACCTCAAATACCAAGTTTGAGTTCTTAATATTCAATAGTAATTGAGAAATGCGAAAAAAACTGAAAATGATGCTATGTGCACTGGAGCGTGAAGCCGTGATCAGTCATGCATTAAGTCTGCAATTTATGATGGGGGACTTATTATCTGCATGTGATGTAAATTTCAAGTCTCTAAGTAGTGTCGTTCTCGAGAAGAAGATGAAAATGTGAAATCCTATATTGCTCACTGGAGCGTATCGCCGAGGTCACTCATGCGTATCCTTGACATATTGTATCCGGAACATGTCCGTTAATCATTGTTATGAATGTCAACCCAATACCATGTATCAATTTTGAGAAATCGCAAAAAAAGTGAAGACGCGTTTTGCTCACTGGAACGTGAAAGCGTGGTCAGTCATGCATAAAATTTGCATTTTATTGCTAGCTGAGTACTTCTGCACATTTGAGGTGAATTTCAAGTTTGTAGGACCAATTTGAAAAAAAAAAAATAATAATAATAAATAAACTAGAGCTGCGTGCAGCTTTAACAGGCTTCCCGCATAAAAAAAACTGAAGACGCGTTTTGCTCACTGGAGCGTGAAAGCGTGGTCAGTCATGCATAAAATTTGCAATTTATGATGGGGGACTTATTATCTGCATGTGATGTAAATTTCAAGTCTCTAAGTAGTGTCGTTCTCGAGAAGAAGATGAAAATGTAAAATCCTATATTGCTCACTGGAGCGTATCGCCGAGGTCACTCATGCGTATCCTTGACATATCGTATCCGGAACATGTCCATTAATCATTGTTATGAATTTCAACCCAATAGCATGTATCAATTTTGAGAAATCGCAAAAAAACTGAAGACGCGTTTTGCTCACTGGAGCGTGAAAGCGTGGTCAGTCATGCATAAGATTTGCAATTTATGATGGGGGACTTATTATCTGCATGTGATGTGAATTTCAAGTCTCTAAGTAGTGTCGTTCTCGAGAAGTATCGCCGAGGTCACTCATGCGTATCCTTGACATATCGTATCCGGAACATGTCCATTAATCATTGTTATGAATTTCAACCCAATAGCATGTATCAATTTTGAGAAATCGCAAAAAAACTGAAGACGCGTTTTGCTCACTGGAGCGTGAAAGCGTGGTCAGTCATGCATGAAATTTGCATTTTATTGCTAGCTGAGAACTTCTGCACATTTGAAGTGAATTTCAAGTTTGTAGGACCAATTTGAAAAAAAAATAATAAAAATAAATAAATAATAATAATAATAAATAATAATAATAAAACACAGGAATACAATAGGTTCCCTGCTGACAAGCAGCGGGAAGCCTAATAATAAAACACAGGAATACAATAGGTTCCCTGCTGACAAGCAGCGGGAAGCCTAACAAGGGCCTCCACAGCTTAGATTGCTTGCTTTAAGGCAGGGGTGTGCAACTTTTTTCGCAGACGGGCCAAATATCAATAACCGGGTTAAACCGCGGGCCGCACCTACATTTCACACAGGCTTTCAATTAGTTGCAGGCACAAAATGGTGTCTTTTTGTTATTGATCTCATGGTCCTTACAGAAATGATCAGTTCAAACGCATTAAGTTCTTAGAACTGTAATTTAAATGTATCCTCAAATTCAGGATCTGATTCAGGGATTTAAACTCGGCTCCCTGAATAGTCACCGCTAATGGAAACATACTGATAGTGGTTCCATTACATTTGAACCCAGGACAATTGCACCTGTATGCTATTGCACCTATGGAATTTTTTTTGTTTCACGGATAGTTAAACCCATACTAACCCTCACCCATGGGTTTTAGCACCCGCATATATATAGATTGAACCCGTGGATATACGCATGGGTTCAAATGTACGGTCACCACTGATAGTATATATCTAACGTATAGAAATGGTAGACTTACCTTTATTAGCTATAATAGCCACTGATTATATAATAACTACAGCCCGAGAGTCCGACGCGACCAACAGATATGGTGAAACCGCAGCAAAACGCTGGGAACTCGAGTGGGCGTTAACGAATCAAGTTGCCGCAATGGAGCGTATCGCGTCAGACACTCCTCATTGGTCAAGGCTTTAGTTGCGCATCATGGTATGTTAGTCGTTGAATGAAACTCAATAAAACCTTCATAGATTTGATAAATTGCACTAGGTACTTCACGAAAGCGTGGTGGAATCGACGATTATTTCATATATCGAGCACGAAAACGGTTATTATTTTCGGATAGTTTCTGCAGTCTGAAAAGTCGAATAAGCGTTTCGAAATAGTGATCTTTGTCATCGAATTATGCCCGGGCCTTGCACGAAATTCATAACGTGAAAAGATACGTCCATCGGTGAAAATTGTTTATAACAACTTTAAACCTATTTAGTGTTTTCAGCGATAATAATTAATTGTTGTAATGAAATACAGTTTATTTGCCTCTTTCATTTCTCTCGCAAGTACCGACAATAACACTATTGAATGATTTTGGAAATGAGAGAAACTTATTGAATTGTAACATAAAGGGATTAAGTTGTGAAAAATTGACAATACATGTGATAATAATAAGGGCGTAACGTGGAACGACGAGCAAAACCCAAGCGCGTGATCGGCGGCGCGTTTGAAGGCCACGTATTACCCGTGCGGTCGCGCAACGTTTACAACAATGTGAGGCGCTCCGAAGACGCTCTCGTTTACATTAATGTAAGAAAACAGTTGTAATATCGGTAACTATTAACCATTTGTTCGCGTTCGACTATCGCACTCTTTATGAGTAGAAAATGTTCGTGTTTTGTGATATGTGTGCCGCGATATAAAAAAAATTGGGAACCACTGCCCTAGATGCTCCAATATTTTCTTGTCGATATTACATGGAATAAATACGTGATTTTAATGTCATGCAAGTTAATGTGCTATTAAACTCATCCGTTAGGACGTTAGCCGCCGTTATGAGATCATAGACTCAACAAACATCCATGTATGAGGGCTTAAATGGGCAGAGGACCTTTCACCAAGTTTGGTTGTTAGAAGAATACCGGTACTACGAATCAATAAGAGTTAAAAAATCATAAAATTAATAGACATAAAGTCAATAATTTGTATTTTGCAATTAATATATTTATATTGGAATATATTTGGCGGACCGGCACCGGCGGTTGAGAACCACTGTTATAGTCACTTTGACCCGGTTGAAGAGCACTGCTTTAGGTATGTTTTGCCGAGTATGTTTTGAAGCGAATATGTCAGAAATGCGAACGCTGCGGGACAATAAATTTTGTTTATTGGTGACATAATCACAAACGCAGTTATAATATTTCAACTAAAAATCGGATGTAATCGCGGAAATGAGCTTCAGTTACTGGAGCGGGTGTAACCGTGGAGGTATTTGTTGCAACGCGTTGACAGACGACTTACTGCATTATTTACTCAGTGATTGTCTGTAAAGAGTTCGAATCACCAGATGAATACATTCCTTTCATGATATTCAACAACAAGGTTGGTGAAGCAGTAAATTAGTATTATATTTTACAAAAGTGTGTTAGAACATTGCATATATACATAGTTGCACGTTAGAGTATACGTAAAAAAAAATAAGCAATCCCATAATGTATATTAGCATAGCATAGGGGTAGCACCAATAGTAAGATGAATGAACTGTGAGAGAACTATTATTGATAATGGGTAATGATAAACATTAACTGTACAAAAAAACAAGTTGAATATTCTAATGTGAGTCAATGTTATCAGTGGCAAGAGTTAAACTTGAAATATAACAGATAAAAGATAAGCAGAGCATAGAACTACATATGATTGAAGAGGCAAGCATGATTAAAAAATGCATAATACTGGAGAAAATAGCCTGCATTAAAATAGAAAGATAGATATAAAATGGAATTTACACTACTGCAAGTTATTTTGAAAATATTAACAAATAACAATATGTCACTTCTTGTCAATTTTGATCGCAACTACTGATATGTTATTCAAAGGTGATATTGTGAATTTTCTGTCACCCCTGCTTTTCAGAACGAGAAATTTTATTGCATAACATATCTGCTTCACAGCAGCTCTTGTATTTACAATTTGTCAGAAATCAGTTTGTTGGGAAGGGGATTTAGCAATTTTACCTACAGTAAGCCAATATCACCAGAAATGAATGGAAGAAAAATATATTTAATAGATTATGAAATCAGAATGATGCGAAGATATAGAAAGGTGATAAGAAATGCATATTAGTGTGTGCAATAATGAAGTAATAATTGATTTGAAGAAAACTCTGGATTGAAATTGCTGGTTGCTACCGGTAAATTGTTTTACAAAAAAGCATAAAAATATGTATTGAAGTAATAATTGATTTGAAGAAAACCTTGAATTGAAATTTGAAAGGATATATACAAATACAAAAAAAAATGTGTATTGTTGATCACCACAGTTTAACACAATCTATCCAACTTGTGTCAACTCAAATAGCTAATAGCACAACGCCAACACAAGGTTGGAAATGTTAAATGATAGGTTTACTGCTAAATAGGCTTTGCAGTGATTAATTTTAGTCAATATTATGACTCCCGCTTATAGAAGTGAAATTATCACTATGGATCTAAAAAGTCAAAGGCAGAGATATATCAATTATATATACATCATAGGTCAATTCGACAGATCTATTTTAACACCGACAATTATTCATATTTAGTAGGGAAACTGGAAGTGTTTCAAATGACTTAATATTTTCAAAAATGCTCGCTAATTAAAAGTGTCCATAAACTTGCTTAGAACAACAGTCTAAATTTACAAAATTATCAATTTTGTTTCATCCTTGAAAGTTTCATCAAATTGAGAACTAAAAAGTATATCAAAAGCAGATAATTTGATGTACCAGAAAAGATCTGGTCAAGTGGCAAGCAGACACGCGATAAGTATAGATGAATGCTCAGTGTTTTGGTCAAACTAGACTTGCCAGAATTAAAATAGCGAGGATTTTGTTGGCTGATACCCCGAACTAAAGAATGAGAAACCTTGAAAAAAATAATGATGAGTATGTGAAAATGATAATTTTCCGAGTCAAATCTGAATGAAATTGCAGATCATTGAACTTATTAAAATCCAGTAAGTGGCCTCTATTATCCTTCACTGCTAAAATGTCCGATAAAGACAGTAACGTTCCAAATAATGAGTTTTCTTTTAAGATTGTTTGTGTTGTGCACAATGACCATTGCGCTTAGAATTTGATTCCTTCAGCCTTTAATTTCGCTTTCAATGCATCACGGAGTTTAAAAATATGGTCTTGATCAGGATATCCATTGCTGAAATAGATTAGATTATTTAGATTGCATAAGATTCTGATTTTTAGTTGACTGTAGAGAATCTGATGTTTGATAATGGAACTCCTAGCACTAAGGAATGCTTAGCAATGAGTGAGATTTGAATGTAAGGATTTGATGTGCAAAAAGAATTAAATTTTTTAGCATGCCAAATCCTGGTCAATATAGAAAGAACCCTTCCTGATAATCCCAGGGCCATCAAATGAAAATTCATGGATGCGGTGGTTGCATATATGGAGCCTTGTTCAGAGTGAAAGGTGTTTAAGAACCATTCCAGGCCCATTAGAGTTAAATATTACAACTGAAAGATATCAACAGTGGCTGCTTGTTCGGAGTAAAGGCGTATAAAGAGCAGGATTGAAAAAATCAGATGTTGCTTGAAACAAAGAAATGAATGATGAGAATGTAATACTTGATTTAACCTTGGGCTAGATATCTGCGGCTGAATGGTTACTAATTCTAAAAGCTGGATGGAAAGTTATGGCATCGATACTCTCTTTGCTTTATACGTGAGATATTAAAATGACTGTGCCATACAAATCATGATTTCATGCACAGAGGTATATTTATTCTAACTTTGTATAGAAGGTCAGTCTGGATAATAAATATTGCTTTGGTTAATCCTAATTGCAATGCACATTTTTTAAGGGTCTCAAATCTCAAATTCTTCTTGAATTAGAAATTAAATACAGACTTATAGGAGATACCTTACTTAAGTTTCCATTATATTCTTGCAAAAGTTGTCCAGAATTTACTAAACAACTTACTTAGCTGCACATCCATGTTTGTTAGTCTTATGAGGAATTTCATCATTCCATATAATCTCTCCTCTGTTGCGTTCAATTATCTGAATCTTGAAGAGCAATCCTGCATTGAATGCTTTCCTGAGCAAGTCTGTGAGATTGAGGAATCGTTTTAAAATATGAAATCCAACATCAGGCACATATTCAGTGAATTCCATGGCTTCATATGAAACACCCTGCAAGAATAAACATAACACGTCATTCAGTTTCATAAGCATGATTTGTAAATGTTTGATGATTTGTAAAATCTCATGCACACTCACTTAGGAGTAAAGACATTTATCTTTCAGCAAATTTACAGGAGAAATACCAATGGCTACGGAAACTATACCAATATATAGTGATGCATTGCAATTTGGCCAACGAGATTTTCTCAGGGACTTCCCGGGGGTCGTGTCTCCCGTTTAAATTTCTTTTTTTTAGATATGGTTCTACGTTCAACCAACGTCGTTCTACGGTTATAACATTCCGGTGAGAAACTAATTTTTCCCAGTGCTTTATCACCTCGACGTAATTTAACACCGCCCGACTTCGATCATACCTTATTGCTGTTAGTTATCTAATAATGAGGCTATCCCTGCGTATATGTTTGTATTCGAAAATGAGATATGTTTCCTCAAAAAAGTAGAAATCGCGCCCTGTTGATGCAAATTGAAAGAGACGATAGCATCATGCTATCTCTCTCTCTTGTGACGAATACTCTCGTGCTTCTCACCTTGACGCAATTTACTGCCGCCCATCTTCATGTTATAATAATGCAGTAGAAACTCTGAAAATCTGTTTCGACCAACGTAAGATTTTCTACATATGAAAGGCCGAAAACTGAACACTAAAAAACGTGTGTGATGATATTGGTTTATTTTAGGTTAATTTAATGCAGGGATGTCCAATTCAAATTGAAACATTCGCATATCGTTTTTTCGTGTTTATAAGAATACCGAATATGGCACACATATCCTACCGCCACCGCCCACGTTTTGATTTAAAAACATTTTACAATTATTTCATTTTTTATCGTAATCGAAAGCAGCCATGAGTGGCACGGCAATAACTTTCATGACTTTCCCGAACATAACGGGAAATTTTTTAATTTCTTGCAATCTAAAGTGTATAAAATAACTCTTATATATTATTTAGTTTCTATCGGAGATTTTATTGTTATCCCGACAGCGCTGATAACAATATCGCTCATTTTAAGTTGGAGGTATTGATTAATAATCATAATTATAACACATAACATGAAAACTTTAAATCAGCGCGGACGCTGTACACAAACATACCATACTTAGTCGTTATTTCTCTGTCCTTTCTTCTTTCTATGTGTATATTAAGGCCGTAAAACGTGTTTTATTTTTGGACTCTGCACTGATTTGAATATTTCATGTCGGCTGTTATGTATTTTTGCTTGTAAATTAATACCGCCAACTTAAACTGAACGATGTTGTCATCAACACCGGATGCCAATAAAATACAGGATAGATAATTAATAAATAATATTTAAAAGCTATTTTATACGCTCTAAATTACAAAAAATGAAAAATTTCCTGTTATGTTCGGTCACTATCGAAACTGAGGATGAAAACAACTAGTTAAGACACAATTTGTCGAGGACGCCTAAACCATCTCGACTAAGTTAAAATACACGATAAGAAAATATTTTCAATCAAAACCTCCTCGATGTCTTATAAGTTCTTCAAGTCGGCCCGGCGCTTATCGAAATTCTTTCATGTCGGCTGTAATATATTGCCGAACCACACATGGACGACGATGCTAGGATATGTGCGCCATATTCGGGATTCTTATAAACATGAAAAAACAGTATTTGAAATTCGCGACATTTGAATTTTAAATTCGATTTGCAGCATTAAATTAGTCATTTTTTAGTTCTGTTTCCAAAAATTAATTGTAAATGAAGTCCTTTAATTTTCATTATGTCTTCCGGTAAGCTTCAGTTTAGTTTAGAATTTTTCTGGGGTCAAGGGTCGGGGAAAGGTCCATTCGCAAGAAGTGCATTTCGTTTTTAGTCTTGACGAATTCATCCAACGAGCAAGGCGCGACACGAGCGAAAAGCTGAGCCGTTTCACTATCCACGAGGCGCAAGGCGAGGGAAACGTTAAAAATAATTAACAGCTTTTCGTTAGCAATTTGTTGGAATATAATGAACGGTGTTTTGCTACCCACAAGGTGCAAGACATTGCGAAGCGCCGTTAATGAACGAGGGCAAGGCAAACGAAACGCTGGGATTTAATCGATGGCGTTTCCCCATTAACCAGGAGCAATTTATCGTGTTTCAGACACTGGGGCAACACCTAGTGGCGTTGCGACTTCCATCGTGGTGCACAGTGACAATTTTGAAGCAGTTATTGGACACCTTTGGAAGGTGCCATGCAATTAATAATCCAGGGGCAAGCCATGACCAATGGTCAAGTTCACTACATTATATAAGGTAGCCAAATGGTATTGGGTTGAACTTTTGTTGGCGTAAGAGGTCATATACTGGTGCCAGAAAGATTCCAGTACTACAATGAATAGTAGTGCCTTACGTATCAGAGGCTGCTCATACATAGCCTTGTTTGGAATAAAAGACCTGACAAATTGAAAAGTTGTCATCTTAGGTGTTTGGTATCTTATAGTCAGACAAATATCAGACTTAGATAAATTATGATTCTTGCACCACTTATTGCCAGAATGAAATAATTTACTATTTCAAATACATTCTGAAATGATATCTTCCCTATTGAATAATCAAAATCGGGCCATGTCTAACAAAAGTCTGTGCAAATCACCATATAAATGTAGAAATTTAGGTTATGCAGAATAACTGAGATAAAAACTGCTTAGATAATTTCTTCGGAGTCAGAGTTAAATAAAGTCTATTTTTTAATAACCTCATGTTCAATGCTTCAATAGAATAATCTTGAAACGGAAGCCTTCAATAAAGAATACCGTATATGCTTGTTTTACCGCCCGATCTTGATTAAGGGCCCGTTTGAATAACCGCCCGTGTGGACAGAACATAAAAATAAATAAGGGCCGGTGCTTGAATACTCGCCCGATGTAAAAACTGATTTTTCAGTGGTAGAGAACAATAGGAAATAAGAAGCGCTTTTGTCACAACGCTGTTGAATTTTAAGCGCCGGTAGATAACACTCACGCCTTAGGCGTCCAAGTACATAACAGATAGCATTGATTACGTAACACTATATTTCTCAAACTGGGCGTCGCGACGCCAAGTGCGTCGTTTCAATATTGATAGGGCGCCGCAAAACTTTTCTTCGTTTGCGGATTTGTACCTGCGGTGCGTAGAAAAAGTCAACATTTTCGTTATTCTCGTTTAAATCATACTTGAGAACTGGAAATAACAATATATATATTGATTATTGTGACGATCGAAAATAACAAGCGCCCTACTTGAATAAGGGCCGGTTTGAATAAGGGCCCGGTTAGTGAGTTGGTTGAAAAAAATATGGGCCAGGGCTATAAAACGAGCAAATACGGTATGCTATATCCAATATAACAAAATTTAAATATTTTGATTCATTTTAGAGTTCAAGTCACATGCCCACTGTCTTATCCACGATGTAATAACCTGATTTGGCAATTCCAAAACGAAACATTACAGTTCATCCAAAAAATAGTAGCTTCTTATGCATTAGCGGTTGCTTGTGCAGAGCTCTGTTTGAAGTGAATATATTAAAGAAGTGTAATTAGAATTCAATTGCTATTTAGAGGCAGGAAATGAATGAGTATAAATTAATACAAGCTCCAAAATCTTGGTTCCAGTAAATACATAATTTGATATCCAAACCAAATGAATTCATTACAGGACTCACATTCAGACTTCCAGCAGGGAACGAGTAGGTGATAGCAAGAGTAACTGAAATATACCCTGGCAGTGATTCATGTGATCTTTCCACTGACATTCTTCCACCAGGTGGTTGTTGGTTGATGATTCTTAGACCAGATGAAGTAGCTTGACTTGAAGACTGAGATTCTGTAAATTGAAAAATCATTTTACTGAGAGGAGTTTCAGGACAGGATTTTAGTTGAATTAGCATAGGATTCAGGTAGTATTAAAAAGAGAAAATTGAAAAATAATCATGGGCACAATTACGGCTTCCTCCACCACCAAGTCCCATACATCTGAAACACATAACTGGCTAATTTATCCCATACCCAACATGAGCCGGCAACAGGGACTAGAGGCTGTGGTTAAACGTCTTATCACTCCCCTAGGATAAATTTATAAATCCTATTCTAACTGGTTTGATTGAATGCTGATTTGATGTACTTAACTGCAGGCTAGTGAAGAAAAATGACAAGTTCATTTTATATACCGTATAAGCTCGTTTTACCGCCCGATCTTAATTAAGGGCCCGTTTGAATAGCCGCCCGTGTGAACAGAACATAAAAATAAATAAGGGCCGGTGCTTGAATACCCGCCCGATGTAAAAGCTGATTTGTCATTGGTAGAGAACAATAGGAAATAAGAAGCGCTTTTGTCACAACGCTGTTGAATTTTGAGCGCAGGTAGATACACTCACGTCTTAGGCGTCCAAGTACATAACAGATAGCATTGATTACGTAACACCATGGTTCTCAAACTGGGCGTCGCGACGCCCAAGTGCGTCGTTTCAATATTGATAGGGCGTCGCAAAACTTTTTTTCTTTTCCGGATTTGTACCTGCGGTGCGTAGAAAAAGTCAAAATTGTCGTTATTCTAGTTTAAATCATACTTGAGAACTGGAAATAACAATTTATTAATTATTGAACTGATCGAAAATAACAAACGCTGTGCTTGAATAAGGGCTGGTTTGAATAAAGTGAGTTGGTTGAAAAAAATATGGGCCCGGCTACAAAACGAGCAAATACGGTATGCAATTCATTTTGGCATTCCAGCGAGGCTCCATTAAGCCTGCATTAAGTTACAAAACAAGTATTATAAAACTACTGAAAATATTCTGTTACCTTTTATCTTTTGTCTCAATTCCTTATTTTCTTTCTTTATTTGTTTTATCTCTTGTGATTGTTGACGCATCATCATCTCTAACTGCTGCTTTCTTTTCTCTGTCTCATCTTTGTGTCGTTTCAGTTCTTCCACTGTCTGAGGTTGCTTGAAGCCTAATAAATACATAAGCAATACAATTAAGTGAATGGGTATAATAGAACATATTGAATAAATGAGATTTTGATACAGAGGCAAAAAGCAGTTTTATCTCAATCAGTTTTGTAATTTGAAAGTAAAGTTTTACACGATTGGCTCAAATATCTTGAATTGATAGTAAGTTTAATCACAACCGGGGCATTCCCTTCAAAACGTATCAGTGGCCGCAAGTATAAGGAAAAACTATTGACCATTAAATTAAAATAGGTTCATCTCAAATACGTAATCAATGCTATCTGTTATGTACTTGGAAGCCTAAGGCGTGAGTGGTATCTACCGGCGCTTAAAATTCAACAGCGTTGTGACAAAAGCGCTTCTTATTTCCTATTGTTCTCTACCACTGAAAAATCAGCTTTTACATCGGGCGGATATTCAAGCACTGGCCCCTATTTATTTTTATGTTCTGTTCACACGGGCGGCTATTCAAACGGGCGCTTAATCAAGATCGGGCGGTAAAACGAAACATTGGAGGATTTAATGAAATCCTATCTCAGGAAATTGAAACAGATTGAACCTGAAAGTTTTTCTTGAGACATTACACCATTACCTAAAGAAGAGAACATACATATTTTATCGTTTTTTTTTATATCTTTATGGACGAGATTGCGATCTGCTTCGAATCAATATTCACAATATTAGCATGTCATATCCAAATCGTAACAGTGCTCCAAGTAAGCACTTTGGTGTCTTTTTGCAACAATCTTATCGGTTGTCGGCAGCCTGAGTCTACCTTGTGTGTCCTGTTTCATTCCATTGGATGGTTGATGGTATTAGCTTTTTTATATAAACTCCCGTTTGAGGTACCTTTAATTTCATGGGAAGGACAATATTACGTGGGTTTGAATGTTGGCGGTTGTTAGGTGGTTCTGGATGTTGCTTTCCCAGTTTGGAAGGAGATTAAAACTACTGATTAAGCCCAGGTTATTTTGAAATTTTGCGATATATTTAATGAAGCCTTCGATTATTTTTTGATATCCTTTACGTCTTGTGGAGTGATGTGTCGGTTAGCTCGATCCAGTCAGATTTTTAGTTTCATAGTTTCGGTTTTCAGTATCGAGTAGAGTAACGAGTATAGTTTTTTATTTATGGATTTATATTTTTCCAAGGGCATGCAGAGCCTCGAAATGCCAGGATTCTGTTGGGTTTTCCATGTTGTATATGGTGCATAGTTTTTTAAATAGGCATGCGTGAGCCCTAAGTTTGACACCGACCATGCCAATTCCACCCTTTCTCAGCAGTAGGAGCAGTATTTTTCTCTATAGCGGCTCAATGTATTCCGGGTTTCATGGGAATTTGAAGAACAGAAATTGAAGACCGCTGAGGTACCTGATCGGAATGCATAAATAAAGGGAGAACAAGTGTTTTGCAAACGGTAATTTTTCCTCGCCAAGTGAGTTCTCGTGTTTTGATGTTATTTAAAATGTCGTTTATTTATGTGTTTTCTCATTCCTATTTTTGTAATTGCACCTTTTCCATAATAGGTTGGTAGGTATATTTGGTAAAGTAGATTTTTGCGAGGAATCTGGATTTTTGTTTTAGATGGTTTGATAGGATTTTGTAATCTGTATTCAAATTCGAAATTGGTCTCCAGTTTTTAAGTTGGGTGGGTCTCCCTTTTTTAATCAGAGTTACTCTTGCTACTTTCCAGCTGTTTGGCATTATTTGGTCTCCCAGCCCACACCTTCCCTGATATACATACCACAGGTGCGATATACCAAACCCGAATAAAGAATAGTCTGCTTCGTCGATTTATACCTCCTGGGTGTACCGTAAAAATTGTCAATGTTATAGGCCCCCTAACCTGGCGAGCAAAGAACAAACAACTTTCTTTAAAACCTGTTTTTCCGCAAAGATGTCTCTTTTGGATTTATTCATATCGTTTGTGTCCAGCTGTCGAAATGATATGACCCAGAATTAGGACGCGTCTCGGAGTACGGATTTCATTTTGTACATCCTGTTTAAGTATGGTGAATCCAGTGTATTGTTATATCCAAAGGATGTATATTCCAAGTGTTGCTTGGCTTTCAAACCCAATCAAACAGCAATTCCTTGGTAAGGCATATGAACAGGTGATAAAGATTTTAGTTTACGTCTTGATCTTAATAAACAGCGAACAGAGCAATATAGCTAACTAAGTGCTGGGTTCAAATCCCATGGTATGTAATGAATACGGTAGAGAAGTTTACAATAATATAAACACTGCAATGCTCAATTCCACCAGTAAGTAACTTAATTTCTTCAAGTTCTACGACAACTAGTATATACTTTCATATTTGCAGTAGCAGTTGATCCAATGGAATTTCTATCACATACAAAATTTTTGCAATGGAAGACATTCAAGATAATATATGAAATTATTTACCGACCTTGGTTTGGATCAAATGACGCAGCGTCAGCTAGTGCAACCTTTTTAGCTTCTTCCATCACTAAACCCAGATCTCGAACAAGATACGAAGCTTGACTGGTCCAAGGTGAACTTCGTTCTTGTGAAGCACTTTGAGATGTTGTGGGATCTTCTGTATCATGAGAAATTGAAGGTTGGTCTGGTAATTCTGGATCAGAGTCATTTAATTCAAGTATGTATAGCAATTGATCCATTTCCATTTCTTTGATACAATGTTTAAGGGCATTCTGGGGTTGTGCTTGATTTTAATATCTTTCAATATATTTGAAATAATCTTGTAAAACAATTTGCACTTTCATATTATGAAACTGATTGAAATAAACTTGTTTTTGCCTCTGTTTCGAAATAATAGTGTTTCGAGATGTCTTGTTAAGCTCAGTCACCCAATTGTATTGCTTATGTATTTATTAGGCTTCGACCAATCTCAGACAATAGAAGAACTGAAACGACAGAAAGATGAGACAGAGAAAGGAAAGCATCACAAACTCACCTCGAATAAATTGGGATAAAAAAATTTTGAGCATTCGAAATATAAGTTTATAATACTGTACAAACCTGGGATTGGGTTGTTTCTATTTGAACTTATAAAATAGTATCTTTCTTAGCCCTTTTGGAATGAACTGACAAAACCTTCAGAATTTTGCAGCCTGTTCTTATATTTTCCCCCCCCTGAGAAGACATTCAAGATAATATATGAAATTATTTACAGACCTCGGTTCAGATTAAATGATGCAGCGTCAGCTTGTGCAACTCCTAACTCAAAAGATTTTTTCCACAGTAAATCCAGGCCTCGAAAATCATTATCTGAAGCTTGACTTGTGCCAGGTGAACTTCGTTCTTGTGAAGCATTTTGAGATGTTGTGGAATCTTCTGTATCATGAGAAATTGAAATTTTCTTTTATATGTTTTTGAATGGCATGCTGGGGTTGTGTTTAATTTTAATATCCTTCAATTTATTTGAAATAATCTTGTAAAACAATTTTTACTTTCAAATTACTAAACTGATTGAGATGAGACGCTATTTTCCTTTGCAATAAAATACCAGCGTTTTGATATGCCTTATCATGCTCAAGTCACCCAATTGTATTGCTTATGTATTTATTAGGCTTCGACCAAACTCAGACAATAGAAGAACTGAAACGACAGAAAGATGAGACAGAGAAAGGAAAGCATCACAAACTCACCTCGAATAAATTGGCATAAAAAAAATTTTGAGCATTCGAAATATAAGTTTATAATACTGTACAAACCTGGGATTGGGTTGTTTCTATTTGAACTTATAAAATAGTATCTTTCTTAGCCCTTTTGGAATGAACTGACAAAACCTTCATGAAAATTGCAGTCTGATTTAATATTATCCCCCGGAAAAGACATTCAAGATATGTATGAAATTATATACTAACCTCGGTTCGGATCAAAATGCAGGATGTTACGTATCGCATATCCAAGCTTTCGGGCATCTTCCGACACTGAATCTGGAGTTCGAAAAACATTTGATTCTGGAACAGAGTCATCTGAATCAAGAATGTTTATTAATTTATCCTCTTTCCTTCTTGTTTCGATACGTTTTTGAAAGGCATGCTGGGATTGTGTTTCATTGTAATATTCTTCAATATATTTGAAATAATCGTGTAAAACAATTTTAATTTCAAATTACAAAACTGATTGGGATGAAACGCTTTTTGCCTTTGCATCAAAATACCAGCGTTTTGATATGCCTTGTTATGCTCAGTCACCCAATTGTATTGCTTATGTATTTATTAGGCTTCGACCAAACTCAGACAATAGAAGAACTGAAACGACAGAAAGATGAGACAGAGAAAGGAAAGCATCACAAACTCACCTCGAATAAATTGGCATAAAAAAAATTTTGAGCATTCGAAATATAAGTTTATAATACTGTACAAACCTGGGATTGGGTTGTTTCTATTTGAACTTATAAAATAGTATCTTTCTTAGCCCTTTTGGAATGAACTGACAAAACCTTCATGAAAATTGCAGTCTGATTTAATATTATCCCCCGGAAAAGACATTCAAGATATATATGAAATTATATACTAACCTCGGTTCGGATCAAGAAGCAGGATGTTACGTATCGCATATCCAAGCTTTCGGGAATCTTCCGACACTGAATCTAGAGTTCGAAAAAAATTTGATTCTGGAACAGAGTCATCTGAATCAAGAATGTTTATCAATTTACCCTCTTTCCTTTTTGTTTTGATACGTTTTTGAAGGGCATGCTGGGATTGTGTTTCATTTTAATATTCTTCAATATATTTGAAATAATCGTGTAAAACAATTTTTAATTTCAAATTACAAAACTGATTGAGATGAGACGCTATTTGCCTTGGCATCAAAATACCAGCGTTTCAATGTCTTGTTATGCTCAGTCACCCAATTGTATTGCTTATTTATTTATTAGGCTTCGACCAAACTCAGACAATGGAGGAACTGAAACGACAGAAAGATGAGACAGAGAAAAGAAAGCATCACAAACTCACCTGGAATAAATTGGGATGAAAAAATTTTTGAACACCCTAAACACTTTCTTCCATTTGTACTTGTAGAATAAGTATCTTCCTCGGATGAGGAATCATCAAGCTTTCTCTTTTTGTTGCCTTTTTGAAATGAGTTGTCAAAACCTTTAAGAAATTACAGCCTGATTTAATATTATCCCCGGAGAAGACATTCAAGATAATATATGAAATTATTTACTGACCTTGGTTTGGATTAAATGATGCAGCGCCAGCTAGTGCATCTGTAAACTTAGGAGTTTTCTCCATCATTAAATCCAGATCTCGACCAAGATCCGAAGCTTGACTTGTGCCAGATGAACTTCGTTCTTGCGAAGCATTTTGAGATGTTGTGGAATCTTCTGTATCATGAGAAGTTGAAGGTTGGTCTGGTGATTCTGGATCAGGGTCATCTAATTCCATTATATTCGGCAATTTATCCATTTTCTTTTCTGAATTATTCTCAGATTAAAATAGTTTCAGCTCCAACTATGAACAATTACTGCTGACCTGCAAGCACAAAATTGTTTCAGTATTTATCGAATTGGGTCATAATATATTCAGACCCTTATCCTTACTCAAAATCTTATTTGTCCTCCTGAATCTATGAACAATTCCTATTTATTTGTTTTTATCAAAATTTTTATCTCTGTTACGCTGATTACTGTATTATACTGGTACTTATCTTTCACTGAGTTACAAATAAATGAATGATCTATAATGATCTGATAAATGAATGAACTATACAGATCGAGGGGCATTGCCTCGTTTCAGAGAATCCCATTTTGCCGATGAACACATACCCCTCCTTTCGGGGACGTCTGGACATTGTTGTTCCTCAATATCGGTAAATATACAGTATAATGAAGTTGCGCAAAAATCTACAAAGAAGCACAATCTAAAAACGTAATCATTGAATTCCTCTGGAAAAAATATTCACATTTTTTGAAGGAAAAAATTTTTTACCATGGCATTCGAGAATTTTTAAGAAAAACGTCAATTTTAGTCACATGATGGCCGCAATTAATTTATATTATTATTGAGATCAGCATAATGCAATATGACGTATCTGTCGTCGTCCCAGACGTCCCTCGTTTGTGAAACACATGGAGTGTTTGTTTTATTGAATCAAATTGGAGGGAAATTCTTGGAATTTGGAAAGTGTGCCGTCAAATTAAAGCAAAGGCTGAGAAAGGTCAAATCGTAACTGAAATGATGATCAAATTAACAGATAGCATTGTTAAACATAATTAGTGATTACATCAACATAATTTGCAATGACTGATGGATCATCCATTATAAATTTGAACTGACACCAGTAATCGACAACCGCAATTATATTTACTTGTCTATAAACACAGAAACAGTTAAATGGGACATCCTTGCTTGAACCTTTGATAACCCATATATTTCCATGGGAGGCGGACAAATCGACAACACGGACACCTCACTGTGATCGAGTTGGTGGTCAGCCATTTCCATAACCCATTGCAGCATTAATAGTATTTGATATAATATGAACTTTAATTTGGCTAATTTCAGAGTTTTGTCTTCAATTTGACGAGTGAAGCAGTTCAGCCCACCTTTTCATACTGCTGTCCTGTCATACATACAACTCCGCAATTTTGATTTGATAATTTGGTATTAGGTAGGGATGGGCAATATAGAATAGTTTACTATTCTAGAATAGTTAAATCGAATCCAGAATACCGAATCCTATTCTATTTTCATACTTATTCAAATAGTGAGAATTTCCACAAGGCTGGATTTAGATGTTAAAAAATTGTAAATGTATTACTATGAATGTATTATTTATTTGGAAATGTCCTGAACATTTGATTTCATTTGATATTGAACAGGCATTTCCCAGGACAATAAAATTTAGGAATATTACAATATTTTTTGCCTTCAATTGTTTCAAATGTATGTAATCCCTAAATATTGATTTGCTAAATTAAGACCCGCTTTATTACACACTTTAATAGTAAGCGGTTAAATACAAAAATAGATATGAAACGGCGTTAAATCATTTTCAATGTTAGTCTGCCGAGTGTACTAAAACATACCCGCTGAGAATTAATTAGATGCAGGACCAGCGTGTGGCCACTGCAACCTATGCGGCCTTTGTAAAATATTAAATTTAACAACTATCTATTAAAAACAACTTTTTATTCCGCGCGAGCAAGACTCGTAAAGCAGACGCAAGTTATATTAAACGAGAGAGATTTCCACGCGAGAAAAATCGCTCGTGAGATATCCACGCGAGGAAAAATGCTCGTTTTTAATTGAAAAATTATAAACCCGAAATACCAAAATTGACGCTTGGCGCCGGAGAGGCGGAAACCGAATCCCGATATCGGATCCAGTTGGATTCGAATACTCCGGATTCGGTATACTATATTGCCCATCCCTAGTATTAGGTGACTCCAACTATATTCAGATTGACCATATCTTTAGTGGAATATTTTTCTATTTACAGTATATCACTCCGGTTTACAAATTCAGTAACGGTACCAGGTATCCAATTTCTGAATTTGGCAATTCTCATAAAATTATTAATATGGCAGTGTAGTGTGGCAAAATTTTTATTATTTTGCTTATTTTTCTTTTTTCAATTTTTACTGGGTAATTGACTTTATATTTCGCTATTTTCTCTTCCGATCTTATCAATTGACACAGGTTCTTTTTTTATTGAACTATCAGTATATAGAAAACTATTTACAAAACATATTCTGATCAGAACAAGGATAAATTTTGGATTAGTCTGATCAGGGTTGGGAATTTATTCTAAAAATGACATATTTATCACAGTAACATAATTTAGGTAGTTTTTTTTTTTCAATTAATTTGATTGGAGAAAAAGAGGAGTGCCTTTCCGAAATAGATACCTAATTCTGATTGAGCCTTTAAATAAGAATCAATCAGTACATTTTAAGAATATAAAATAATAATACTACAATAGTACAGAAATAGACATTTGCGAATTGAAGCAGATATGATTTATTAAACAACTTTTGACAAAGATGAGACCTGCAATTACAATATTCCAGAAACTATTTCTATTCTTGCCTTAATTTATAGTCTACTCCAAGCGTAAACTTTGGTGGCGGGAGTATCAAAAATCTGTCAATTTATTGCACATCGATAAATATAAATCGCACTCACAGTTAATTAAATGATCCATAACAACCACTTACCGGTAATTAAAAATGTAATTATATTATATCAAGGAGCATTATATGACTTTAAAGAGGGATCTAGCAAAGCAGTTTTGGGCTACTAGGATGGCATAGCACCAAACCTAATGTTGTGTATAGGTGGGATATCAGAAAATTAGAAATGTTTGCAGAATGATAAGACATGAGGTATATATAAAAGAGTGAATTCATTTGGCAGAATAGACCAAGATATTGGTTAATATACCGCCGGACATAATATACACAAGTAAGGTAGCTTAGCCACTTTGCGGCCATAAACTTCATTGATTAAATTAATGCCGAAAAAATTAACGAACCGCCACGATATTTCTCACACGTTATCGTCCACTTATCCCTCGTAGCTCTGCGAATGACACTAAAATGCGACCACAAACAAAAAAGTTACGACCGAAAAACTCGACCGAAGAAAAAAAAACAGACCATTTTTTTATGTCGCCAACTACCCATTGTCTCTTCAAAAAAGCTTGAAAATCCATACAAATATAAGAGATGAATCTTGGCAGGTGGTTAGAGTTTGTTTCTTTTAACCATCCCTAAAGTTTCGCGTTTCTACACTTGAAGGAGGGGGAATAGGGGGGTGCGCATTTCCAATACGCCGATAATATCTTTGTCGACCAATTTGCGACCACCATGCAGCCATGTTTTTGTCTGTTTGATTGCTGTGATGCGGTGCTTTGTTTATAATTTGACGAGTTTTGTTCGAAAAAAACATGTTAAAATATATGACGGTCAGAAATGCAATTAGAACCCATTTTTTCACGCATGGCTTCGTATGCTCTGTCTCGACGCAGCAGAAACAATGTTCAAGACTTGAGATCCGTGATCGCATATTGGAAATACGCAAATACGTCTTCCGAGTGTCTTACTTTGATGGTTTGTAAAGCTTCAACCCCTGGTCGTAGAAAGTTAATTCGAGGTTCCGGTATAAAAAATAAATGCTGAAATGCCAATGCACCTATTGCTGTATTGTGAAAAAATTAGCGGGTTAGAAATATTGGTTTTTGTTTTATAGCGGTTTGAATAAAATCGTCCGCAGACTGGCTACACCACCCCACACTACAGTATAATCTAATTGTAGGGCCAAAAAAAAACAGTTTCTAACGGTACGGTACCTACCGTAACCGCAATTTAGGAGACAACACCCTTCAATCTAAAATCTGTACGTTCAAAGCTTACTTAAAGTTTTGTATGCTATCCATTCTATAATCAGTTTATTACTTTTGTTTTTATCAAATATGCTATCGCCTATTATGCTGTTTATGGAGTTGAAACCTAAGTCTGTACATTTCATGCGGCACTATACTAAAAACATCCGTAGCGAACAACCATACTTCTCTTTCCTAGATCCGCTGTCGGCGGTATTGCAGAGAGTCTACAAAGTTTGTTTATATTTATTGGATTGGATTTTTATCCCGGGGGAGAGGAAAGCCGATAAGACAGCTTAACCATATGGCGAACCACGGCCTCTCGTCCGGTAACCATTCCATGTCGGGTATGGGATTAGTTAGTTAGTTAGTTAGTTAGTTTTCGAAATAAACTATCTATCTATCTATTTGTTTTCAAAAGCATGGACTTGGTGGTGGAGGAAGCCGTAACCGACCAGCGGTTACGTGAACCACCCTACGACGGCGAGGAGTCCTGCAATCCTCCCGCACATAACCATCCCTGCATGGGATTCGAACCTGCGAACCCACGCAGAGTAATCAGAGGTGCGGTGGCGAGCGTATTCCTAACGCTTAGCACGATGAGCCACACCGCCGCGGTTTTACTTTGGTTTGTTTTGTCTCTTACATTGTGTAATATTATTTCAATGTATTGCTGATCTTCTAATATTGATTATTTCAATATTCTTTTAGTTTATTAAAAAAAAAGGTAATGGTAACCCAGCTCATTTCGACAGTTTTATTCGTTACGTCATAGATGACAAATAAAGTGGGAGTACCGTACATTTTATGACGTAATATTTCCTCTTACAAATTAGTTCGTTCGTGTGCAAAACTCATAGGTCGTGAGACGAGGCCCTGAATCTATATAATACCTATATAATATTCACATTAAAAACATGAACTATGGTGAAGTTTAAATCTGACTGTGAAATAGAAAATTAGTCTCGATGAACTTTTTGCCACCAACTAACAAATGTCAGCCGGGCCATTGCGTGTCATAAATCCAGAGAACAGAAACATACTCAAGCTTTATAAGTCTAAAGGTGATTACATATAAGTAATAGACAATTTAGAATGAGCGGCTTGAGGTATGTCATATTTGATAAAGCAAAATCAATTCATCACGACCTTAAAAGCTTCTATCACTTTCATTCCTAAAATCAGCACCATTTTTATACAATTGACGATTTGTTCGCTGTTCTACATAGATATTATATTCAAAAATTTGCATTGAACCTTATTTATCATGTATGCTTTTCTCAATATATTTCAGATGGTTATGATACAATCACAAAAAGAGCTATGATAAAGTTCAAACAAAGTGTACCCTTGCTAAGCATGCTTTGGAATTGTGTTCTCATGCTGTTGCAATTTATTTTGAACCTACTTATTTATGTTGGGAATTCTAAATGAAGCAGAATATTAGTGTTCAATTTGAATAAAGAAACTG
>NW_024102643.1:0-30000 GCF_013122585.1 Styela clava
TTCTTTTTTTCAATTCTGTTGCATCCAAAGCTAGTGTAATAAGACCAGATCCCAATTTGTTGTAAAGTTGAGACATAGCTTTTTTTCAAAAACTTAAGTCTACCTTAAATTTCAAATGCCTCTTACATACTAATTTCTTGCATATCACCCTTATTGCAATTTATACAAATCAACTGCTGTAAATTGTCCTTTTTATTAAAAATAAAAAATAATATAAATATTGTAGAGCAGGGCTACTCAACTGGCGGACCGCGGTCCGAATCCGGACCTTTCGAGTATTGGATTTGGACCGCACCTAATTTTTTATTTTGGATCATTAGCCCCACTTTTTGAATTTCCTATTATAAAATGACTTTCATAGTTTTGAATGTATACGAAAAAAACTATTCCACCATAATAAACACTTTTAATTTGCTACTAGTCATTAGTTGGTCGAGGAAGTGCTCGTTTAAGGATGCCGAAATATCATTTCTGGAAAGACCGGACCCAAATAATTTTGAAGTTTTGTTTGCGGACCTTCGATAAAAATAGTTGAGTAGCCCTGTTGTAGAATGTTCGAGGGGCGCGAATTTGACATCCCCTGGTCTACCATGCTGAGAATGCATCCATAATCTTCAACCCCGATTATCTAGTAAACAAATTCCGCATGCAGTATGTCCGGTTACCATTCCATGTCGGGTATGGGATTAGCTAGTTATTGGTTTCCAGAAGCATGGATTTGGTGGTGGAGGAAGAAATAACCGTCCAGTGGATACGTGAACCACCCTACGGCAGCGAGGAGTCCAGCAATCCTCTCGCACATAACCATCGCCGCATGGAATTCGAACCTGCGAACCCGCGAACCTGCGAACTAAGGCTAAGAAATGCGAATCCGGAAAGAAGTGAGGAGCTCAAAAGGAATGTGGAAAATCGAAAGCAAATGGACTAAAGGTCTCTAACTGATTCAAATAGCGAAACAAGCGACAAAAACGAAGGCGAGGAAACTATCAACTTTTCAAGCAACCAACGAACGAGAAGGAATGCGTGAATATGTCAACACGTTGTTGTAAGAAACGTCGGCATTGTGTCATCATAATTTCGGGACTAGCCCCGATGATTTAGTAAAAGAAACAGAAAACAAACGAGACAAACGCGGCGAGTGGAAGATAAAAGAGAGAATACGATATACAATGAGCAACCGGGGAAAAATCGGCGTCGGCCCGTCGACGTTCGGCGAAGGCTTTGCGAGCGAAAAATGAACCATGTCGGGAGAATATTGCTAGTGTAGACAGTCTGGTCAACCGATATTGAGGTATTTTACGAATATTTTTTATTATACCGAAAAAACAACCGGGGTATTGCCCCGGTTGGCCCTATTGACGCGCCGCCACTGATATATACTATATAGTGAAGTTTGCGGCATCGTAGCAACTCAACATAGCAGTGAAGAAGTTTATACATATATGTGAAGAAATTGCCACAAAACGTTTTTTTTTTTTTTTTTTTTTTTATTAATAAAAACATCACTTTTTATCCACAAAACGTTACACATTGTTTGCAATACAAGTTTTACTCTTATGGGGAATGTGATCACCAGAGCAGGAATTTGCATTTTTTGTTATTTTCTAGATATCTTCCATTGTATACGTGAGCAGTTTTGAGGATAGAATATTTTTTACATTTTTTTTTAATATTTTTAGCATGATAAACATGATCAAGATTTTTAATAATCGTTCACTGAAATTTTGATGAGCACGGTGTTTCCGATGACGTCATTCTCACTAAATCATGAGATTCTGTCAACGCGCAGTGCTCTGTGGGATACAGGGTTGCCATATTGGCTTTTTTAACGCCAAATTTGCCACTTTTCAAACGCGTTTGGCGTCAGAATTTCTGTTTGGCTTTTTGGCGTTTTTTTCAAATCTACTCTAGTGTCTATTATTAAAATCATATGAAATACAATATTTAGTGTGTAACAACGAACAATGGACCTTTGACTCAGCTACCATAATCGTATACGAACATTTGAAACATCTATCAGAGACGGAGGAGGTCGTTGGGATTCTATTACATTTAATTTTATCTACCTGAATTTTGCTGTCTTATTTCAAGCGCAACACTTATTTTACTCCATGTAAATTATCCACTGATTCAAGCAATTATTTGGCTTTTATCATTTTAAATTGTGTTATAAGCACTGCCCGATTTTGAATCGTGTCCATATTTTTTGTATAATCGTATTATTTCTATTTTATTTTTTGGTGGGTGGGCACGTACTTGTACGTTTTTTAACTTCATTTTAAGTTATGCTCGCCTTCCAGGTATCTCTGTATTTGTTGTCTGTTTACTTTTTTGTATTGTTCCGTTTTAGTCAGAGAGCCGAAATAAAATGATTGATTGATTGATTCCCCGACCTTTGACCTTTATTGTTTTTATTTTGGTCGCTCAGACCAATTACCAACTTTCATGACCTTTGACCGATGCTGCCAGCTACGTTTTTTGTGCTGCTTAGGGGGACACTCGTTGCGTAGCACGTTTCGTCAGGTTTATACTTGTGCGTTGCTTTGACTTGTTTAAATATATCGTTGTGTGTTAGCGTTTTTTCAACAGTCTTTTTCTCATTTATAGATTGAATACAGACTAGCTTGTAGGCTATATCTGTTATGCATTTGAGCTGCTCTGTTACACAGTCACACAAATCAGACGGAGCTACTTCAAAAGTGATGGTACTGGCAGACTAGATTTCCTCATTCAGTCATTGCACTGGAATACACCGAGCAGGATTTGCCTGATATTTGGGAGCTAAACTTTCCAGAGGAAAAGGATTACATACCTAAGAGCTATCTATGAAATGAAGTGCTTTGCAAAGTAAGAGTAATCGAAATAAAAATGTATTGTATATTGTAATGAACTGCAAAAGAATGTAACTATATGGAGGGAGAAACCAGCTATCAAGAACGGAAATTTCACCCTTGATTAGGTACCAATCATGTTTTAATAAGAAGATTACAATTGAAAATTAGGAAAAGGAATGATCCCCCAAGTTATTGGGACCAGGGTTGTCCAAAACGAATCGAATATTCGAAATTATTCGAATATCAAGGTATTCGAATACCTTTTCGGCTCATTTCCGAATAATTACGAATAGTAGTCACTTTTCGCCGTAAACACGGTGTTTCGTTTTACCGGAATCTTCAAACGACTTTTTACGCTTTCTCACGTATTGTAATGACGATGAAATAGAGTCGGCATTTTGATTGTTTATATTCAGCGCGAATGTACGTCGCATAGTGTTGCGACACATTTGCACATTTGCGTTGGTGGACATTGCCGACATTCGTCTTTTAATTCACAAAATCATTTCCATTAGTCGAAAAATCGACAATCACCGTATTTCCCGGCTAATAAGTCGCTTTTCTTGACCCAATTTTGGCTTGATTTTTTGGGGGGAGGGGCGCCTTATTGAGAAAGCCTGTTTATTTTATTTCTATGTGGCCTGCTTATTTTTCGCATTAGTCTTCTCAAGCATAATTTGTGTAAAACCTTATATTTGGTTCTTATGGGTCTGCCAATCATGATATTTAATCGTAGGCCGGTTATCGTTACTTAAAAGAGAAAACACGGCCCCCCGCCACCGAGATAAAGTAAGTGATTTATGACCCTTTGGTTTTGCCGATTCAGCAGAACACGACAGGGACAGGAAAACACAGCTGTGAAATAACCCGTGGAGGTACAGTGTGTTACTTATCACATTCCAAAATTATTTCAACATTCGGGTTAATAGGTTGTCCAAAATGATTGCCGTTTTACAACTTAAACAATTTTTCTACCCGTCTTATTGGAGGCCTGTATGGAAAAAAACCTTTTTTGAGTGCTAAAAATAGACATCCTCCTATTTGCCATGTGGACATATTAGCCCGGAAATACGGTATTTATAGCCGTCATTGTTACGATATCCAATAAATTGTCACAAGTTGGAAAAACAAGTCATTTATTAGAAAATAATTTCTGGCAAATATTTCTGATAATGATAGTTAAAAGTATCGATCCTTTAGCAGGATGATTTTTTGTTGCGCAAAATAATCCAATCCATGACTGGTACCAGCATTTAAAATGTCATGCCGTATTAATTTAATTCTGTTCAATGTAACTCATGGTTGTATCGACAATATGTGGACATAAAATGTGTGGTAAACTGACCGATAATATTAAATATTGATTTCTATTTTTATATTGACAAAATATTGAAAGTATTAATACCAAATACCACGGGTATTTGTGGACATGAAATACGTGGTAAACTGCCCAATTATAATTAATTTCGGATTCGTATTTACAAAATAATAAAACTATTATAATTCTAAAATGCAACGGCGATCTGTGGCCTTAAAATGTGTGGTAAACTGCCCGATTTACCAACATTTGAGTTATGATAATAGAATTAAATTAACACGGTCAGGCATTTTAAAAATATAATTAGTTTTTGATTCTTATTTTACGAAAAATTGTCACAAGACGGAAAAAGAATTTATACTTTATCCCACTCTTGGGAACTAATTTGGATAATGTTTGCCATTGGTTTGTATTTAAGAGTATGGACTTTTTACTAGGATGATTTTGTGTTACGCAAATATTCAAATCCATCATCGATACCACTATTGCCGTATTAATTTAATTCTGTTAACATGACTCTGGTATATAAAATATATACTGCAATAATCTGCAAATATGAAATGCCTGGTAATATAGCTAGGTTGTAACTTGTAGATAGCAGTTATTCCATTGCTTATTATATGGAAATTCTTACATACATTTAGATAAGCTTCAATTAGTGGATTTTATTTTCGAAGTATTCGAAATTTCATATTCGAAAAAAATAATTTCGAATGTATTCGAAATAGTGAACTATTCGATATTGGCCATCCCTGATTGGGACTCTGCATAAATGCCCTACTGGATGTGGAATTTGTTTAATAGATGATCGGGCTGAAGCCTGGATATCATTTGGATGCATTCTCAGCACGGTAGACCAGAGGATGTCAAACTCGCACCCCTCGAACACTCAACAATAATTATGATATTTTTTATTTTTATTAAAAATGAAATTTTACATAAGTTGATTTGTATAAATTGCAATAATGGTGATATGCAAGAAATTAATAAGTGAATGGCATTTGAAGTAGACTTAATTTTTTGAAGAAATATAAGTCTCAAATTTACAATGAATTGGGATCTGATCTTATTACACTGGCTTTAGTTGCAACAGCATTAATAAAAAAGAAACAATTTCTTTTTTCAAATTTGAACACAATAATATTTTGCTTAATTTAGAATTCCCAACATAAGTAGGTTCAAAATATATTGCAACAACATGAGAACACAATTCAACTTTCCCAACCAAGAATTGTGAGCAAGGGTACATTTTGTTTGAGCTCTTTTTGTGATTGTATAATCACCATCTGAAATATATTGAGAAAAACATACATGATGAATAAGGTGCAATGCAAATTTTTGAATATATTACCTATGTAGAACAGCGAACGAATCATGACTTGTATAAAATGGTGGCGATTTTGGGAATGAAAATGATAGCTTTTACAGTCGCGATGAATTGATTTTGCTTTATCAAATATGACATACCTCAATCACCCCGTTCTAAATTTTACATTACTCATGCAATCACCTTTAGACTTATAAGGCTTGAATATGTTTCTGTTCTCTGGATTTTTGATGGCCCGGCTGACATTTGTTAGTTGGTGGCAATAAGTTCACCGAGACTGTTTTTCCTATTTCACAGTCAGATTTAAACTGCATCATTTTCTCTTCTCACTTTCTAATCTCATATGTTGGATGTACATGGAGTATGAATTCTGCTTTCGCATTCGTACCTAAAAGTTATGTAATTTTATATTTATTCATCTTCTGCAAATAAAAAATATAGCTCGATTTGATGTTGCAAGTGACAATATTTAATAGTTGCCATTATACAGCAGAAGTTCAGCAAATTGATATGCTAAACCGTTCTTTTTTTCTCAAAACTACTGTCCTATTGTATTTCCCAGACTTTGTTTTATTTCATTCTAAAATTATATGTACCCTCCCTCCCCTTGTTGGACAATTTTTTCGAATGACTAATATTCTCTACCGTTACCTTTTTTTATTAGTTCAATTTTTGACTCATTTCAAATGTTGGTGTCGCAGACTTATGATGACCCTTTCTGTTTCTTGCGATGAAAGCCACCTGCTTTTAAATTGCGACTAAATCTGTTTCTGTATTGTATAAGCTGTGCCTTGAATTTGTGTATTATTTCCTGCATGACGAAATGAACGAAAATAAAAAAAAATTAATCACTGAATTTTCCCGCCTTATGTTTTTTTTCTCTCTCCCAAATGCTACGGTATATGAATATTTATATCACTCCGTTTTGTTGGTAATTTTTTGAATGACTAGGTTTCTCTTTGTATTCATCGCTTTCTTTAATTGCAATTTTTACTTTTGACTCGTCTTAAATCTAGGTGTCGCTGACTTATGAGGACCATTTCTGGTCCTTCGCGATTTCCTGTCAATTGCAATGAAATCTGTTACTGTAATGCCCAATTTTTTATCTGTTGTGAACTTGTGTTGTGATTTCTGGCACGACGAAATAAACGTATTGTCTATTGTCATAGTTCATGTTTTAATGTAAATAATATATAGGTTCAGATTTTAATATATAAAATCAAAAAGGCAACGAACATTATATATGTTAAACAGTAATGTCATATCAGTGTTTCAAACTTTGTGTCATTCCACCTTAATCGAAATATATACTATAATATATGATTGTTTAGAATCAACATTTTTTGTTATTTCATGATTGGAGTCTTTAGGCCCAATGCAATATTTGAAAGGTTTGTCATACTGTATTTTTGTGAGGTTTCCGATTACAACTTATATTCACCTTATGTAGTCAAGTCAGCAACAGCAAACAGACGTCTTTCAGCCTGTGATTTCGCTCCACAAATTTGCCATCAAGTTACAATTTCTTCTAATTTAGGTATGGACTATAATTTTAAAGGGCTTATATTACAATAATTTTCATAATTCGGACAAGGTTTTATTTTCGGGGAAACGCGGTAGTAAGCAGTGGCATTGACACAACTTGAAGAACTGGCGCGGCGTTGTGGCTCAACGGGCTTAGCGTTAGGAATACGCTCGCCACCGCACCTCTAATTACTCTGCGTGGGTTCGCAGGTTCGAATCCCATGCAGGGATGGTTATGTGCGAGAGGATTGCTGGACTCCTCGTCGTCGTTGGGTGGTTCACGTAACCGCTGGTCGGTTACGGCTTCCTCCGCCACCAAGTCCATGCTTCCGAAAACAAACAATATAACTAATCCCATACCCGACTTGGAATGGTAACCGGACGAGAGGCCGTGGTTCGCCATATGGATAAGCCGTCTTATCGGCTTTCTTCTCCCCGGGATAAATATGCAAATCCTATCTTACCTGTATGGCAGGTACCGGACTTCAGTGCTACCAGGTATTGCAGTATTGGTAGCCGGACATCCTATCTAATATAGTCAGCATAGTATATATAGTACGGTACCGTATTTTATACCTTCGAAAAAGATATTACGAGTTCCACCTGATCCAGTACACTCCAGGTGCAACATTGGCCCTCAACCAAGCAACAGCACAAACTCGCGAATGAAAAGCGAAACCGCCGCGTCCCCCAAGAGTGAGGTAAAAACAGTGTCTGGCAGCAGCTGTCACGCTCCGATGGTTCGTATGAAAGTCCGTAATGACATTAAACAACATGATGCGCAACTCCGGCATTTTTCGTATCCGATCGCACGCTCCAATGCACATACTTGACGAGACGAAAACGAGCGGATGATGGGTCTCATGTAGTTTCGTACCTAACATACTTCTAGTGGGCGTAGCATAACAATTTTTTCACGTGTCAATCCTAACCCCCACCTGACCACACCATCCAAAAATTACGTCACTACGACCACAGAGTGACGTAATAGAGCCCTTCAAACTATGCGAACTGTCATCCAAGACGCGCAGACGAGAACCCGAAATCGAACAGCCATTTCTCTCGTTTTCCCGTCGCAACGATCCCGATAGGAGAGAGATCGCTGACGTTAGTCAGTTCCTCATCGTCGGCGCCGATGCCATTTCGGGCGATCGTACGAGAAGTTGGCAAGCTCTATGACGTGATTGTGACGTCGTAGTGACGTAATTTTTGGACGGCGTAGTCAGGTGAGGGTTAGAATTGGCATGTCAAATTGTTATGCTACGCCTACTAGAAGTACTTTAGGTACGAAACTACACGAGACCCTGGATGTGTGCTGCTTCCAAGGCATAGTACGAATGGTGTTCGTGCCTGCTTTGAAATTTTTGTCGATTTTAATGATATTTTGGAAAATTGAAGGTAAAAAGAAATCGGAAAAAGGTAAGGTAAATACTATTGTTGTATATCACACCCGGGCATAGCACTGTTAAGTACATGTGGGAAAGCCAGCTTTTGTCAAATACTACGAAGTTATTAATTCAGTATGGTACGTTGTTGCCCATTTGCCGAAATTGCATATTTACTTACCCCGTATGGTTTCAAAAAGTTCATGCACCTCCATTTAGATTTTTTTTAATCAGTGAAGATATATACTCATTGCTGTAACATACCATTGCTCATTCACTTTTATTTGCGTATTGAATCAAAGGGTTAACAAATTCACCTAACATTTCACTCATACCGGTCTATATTGTATGGTCTGATCTCTCAAGTATTTGGAGCCACGAATGCTTGTAATTTTCTGACTAAAGCCTTTCATTAGTTGGTTTATATACCAAATTCAGTAAAACATTTTTACATTAAACATGAGATATTGGATTTATTAGCTTTTCCATTCTAAATCATATAGACTGCTTCATTTATTCTTAACGAAAATTAATAAATCTCCTCTCTTTCTTCAGATGTGAAAGTTGTGGACAAACCTGTCTAAGCATTGTAAGACTCCTGCAGCACAAGAGGCAATAGCAAAAATAGTAAGTATATAAATCAAGAAATTAAGCCGACATAAAGCAAAACTTTAAACTATTCGTCTAACTTCAATTTCCTATTATTTATTCACAGGACAACTGTAGTAGAAGGGGAGATATCAGAAGTCTGGCAACATATCAGTGACAGTGTGATTCCAAGAAATATAATTAGAATACTCCATAAATGTTTGCAATAGAAGAACGCCATGGAGGCATGCAAAGACATTTGACCCTCCGGTAGAGTTGTGTATGGCCCCTACATCCTGCAAGGCTTGAAGAAAATAACTAAAAATTCCAAAGCGTAAGATTATTTGTGAAAAGGCACAAAACATGCCAGGCATATTTAAAACAGCTTTGAAAAATGAGGATTACGGGTCACTAACTACACCTGTGTTATATTTGGTTCATCAACTTTTGGTAGTACTATAGAAGAAATTCAGGAAAGGGTATATTCATTATTCATGATAAAATACTGTTATATATTTTGGACAACTTCAATCTAGACCAGGGATGTCAAACTCGCGGCCCCAGAGAACTTCCAGTGCGGCCCTCGAACGCTTAACAATAATTGTAATAGTATTTTGGAAGTTTTTTTTATCTAAATGTAACAGATTTTTCAAACTTTTTAAAGTGAAATTGAATATTCACACAGAAAACAATTTACTGAAAGTAGTTTTGAAAAATTCTTTTTTTTTGTTCACATTTTGACCCATTTAAGAATACACATCAAGCTTGCAAAAGAATACTTGAATAAAACACTTGAGTGATTAAATTAAACGCAAAGTACATGAAGAAGGTGGCATTTTCGAAGAAAATGGGAGTTGCAATATTTCTGCATTGCACAAAATTCTCTGAAGCATATTGTTTAATTTGTCATATTTCCATCAGTACAATGAAAAAACACAATAAGCTCAGCAGTCAATATGACAAATTTGAAGACCAACTTCGAACAGAAAATTCCCATGTGTTTGTATGTTAATATAATTATACAACGACTTAGTTACTAAAAATCAATATCAATAATAATTCAAGCAATCCTATGCCATGCAATGTGACGCGAAATGTCTTGTCGAAAAAATCTGTCATTTGTTTTTTTACTGATCTATACATGAAATGATAAAAGTAACTTTTTTGCATTACTGGAATTAATTAAACATTCGCAAAGATCCAGATTAACCCATGATCATGTGACCTCGTTAGTTAGAGTTGGTACTATAAAATCATTTCAGCCTGGCCTTAGTATGCTGGTGACACAAAAAAGATGCCAAACGTCAGGACAAATGTAATTAAAAAAACATTGAGTTTATACTGTAGTATTTTTTGTTAATTTTAGGTCCATATATTTAGATTAAGTCATTTTTTTAGTGTATGTATTATTCTTTCCTTATCCAAAGCTTGTTCAAAAATGATTTTGATGGCTGTACATAGAATTTTATGATTTTTTGTAATAAATACAGTGCGATAATAGTGGAATGCAAATATTAATATGTAATTGCGTTTGAAATTAAAGAAAATAATAAAACTTAATCCAACATTTCCAACTGTTTTGTTACATCCCAATATATGTCACAAACTGAAACTATCTTGAAAATATCTTTCAAGTATACATTATCAAAAACTGTTTGCGGCCCTTTTCACAATTTCCAACATGCAATGCGGCTCTCGAAAACCCATGAGTTTGACACCACTGATCTATTCTAAACGATTAAAGCATTGCTTTGGGAAATAATATCACTTCAACTAAATTGAAAAAAATCTCGCTATATTAAATACAAAATCGTTGCTATCATAAAAGTAAACCAATTTAGCAACTCGGAATATATTGGCCTTCACAAAGCAATGGAGGCAAAATTGAGAGTTCATGAGCTATGAACTTTTGTTCTTTTCTTTGTCTTGAATTTTTCATATTCCACAGCCCCTATTAATTTTTTTTTTTAATTTTAATTACCATGTGATGGTCATACATATCTTTAACTTGTATTTACTGTCATGATGTATTATCTCAAAGTGTCAAACTTTTAATTAGTGTGCATAGTTTGCTTCCAGATGACATAAATGTATTGTCTTGTTTATTACCTCAGCTTGGAGTATTGACAAGAAAAAGGTGCCAGTAAATTACGTAAATTTTTTTTTAACTTTCTGTTATAATCAGAATTCACCACACCACAGTTACTACCAAGTGCAGGGCCAACTTCTGGTATCAGGAGCAGCTTGGTGTGACTTTGCAGTCCGCACAAAACATGATATTGCAATCACCAGGGTCAAACAATCATAACTCTCCAATATTAATATATTAATTTTACTTCTTTATTTTCCTTCTTTTTCTGGTAGGTAGTCGCGTACATTTTGAAATCTATTTCAAGTTATGCTCGACTTCCAGGTTTCTCCGCATTTTGTTTGTATGTTGACTTTTTGTGTTGTTTCATGCCAGAGAACCAAAATAAAATGATGATGATGCTTGATTAGATTTTTTTTCTGTCTGACAAAGCGCTGTCATTTTCATCGGCACTTGAGGTAGTTTCAACTAAAGAGTCTGAGGGCAGATCTGGTTGGATTCCTCACAATCCTTTCTCTCTTTCGTCAGATTCGCATGTCTCTGTATCAAATGAAGTATCTGCTGACAGATCCTGTTAAATTATGATCCAAAGTTAAATTATGGTAAAAGTAATCCTCACCTCACTATTTGATGGTGCTTTTTTGTTGGGCGACAAGAATATGATATAGGGTCAGGGTATTATCAGTCGGTCCATTGCCTCCATGAAAATGCATTATGGAACGCATTGCTTGTATGAAAATTGATTTCAGATAAGAATTAACATATTGAATATATCATATATCGAAAACAATATTTATGTTGGCCTACCTTGGTACACACGTATGTATTTCTGGTGATTTTTTTTAGATTGAATTGACTTGTGAGGCCTGTTGCATTCCTTTTTGCTTGTTAGCGGTCAATATGTGGCTTCGAAAAAGGCACAAATCTTACTCCATTTGAACGGCAGGGGTACCGTACAGGTTATCAGACCGGCAAATACCATATGCGCAGAGTTTACACATAGTTCTGTAGTTAGTCTACCAAAATAATTCACTAATAGATTCTGTTCAATAAAAATGCAACATCGTATCGAAGGCGAATTCTTCCGTACTGACATACGGTAGGCTACCGGTACCCTTGATTGCATCAGCATGACTGTCTACTATTTTTTGGTTCGAAATAGCAGTACGGTACCGGTACAGCTTTTTAGTATAGATATATAGATTTCGTGAACGTGATTTGCAACAAGTAACAACAGTATTACATCTATAATTCTCGAAGCCCTGTGAAGAAAACAAAAAGCGATAAAAATGGACAAAGATCTGCCTAAACCGCCAGAAACCTGTGCGGAACGTGTCCAAAGTTGTCTGAGCGACTTTTCAGAGGAAAATGTTTGTTTACATCTGCTCGCTTGTGATTGGTTGGGAATACGGATATTTTGATGTCGAGGAAAGGTCCATAGCCTATTACCTTAGCTACCTAACATTAGGATTTCCTGGAGCATCGATTTCCTTGTTTGTTACATTAACTCTTAACCATGCCCAATAAGAAATAAGTGCATTTTCTGCAGCTGCTCAGACAGATGTTCAAGCAGGGTTGTAAACATTGCCTCGTTTTTATAGCTTTGCGTGTTATTTGTCAGTTTACGTTATGTTTCCAAAAAATAGTTGTATATCTTAATTTTTAAATGCCCGATATGTAGGGTTACCATATTTTTGTGACTTCAAATCGGGACGCCTCGAAAGACAACGACCCATTAGCTGTGATTTTGTAACTTCACATTTTCCGATTTTACTACATAGGCCTACATTTCTACATTTAAAGCTGTCTTTATTGTCCATATTGTTATCGAATTAATGCGCGTATTCTCTGTCCAAATATCGGGTTCAGTTCGAAAAATAGGAAGGAATTGACATGAACGATACCGGTACAAATAATTCGAATTTAGACTAATTAGTATTGGTTTTACCAATGAGCATATATACAATGAGTGGAAACTTGCAAAGATTTGTTCATTGTGGCATTGTTCCCTGCATTTTTACGTCTTCCAGCTAAATGGTTCGTTGCACATTAAGAAAACGCATTGCTCGCTGCGAAAATCCCCTGCTTCAGCCGAGTCGGGTGCGAAATTGGCCGTATTAACTTGACTTGAGGTCTTTAATTCTTCAATACATATTTGATTTTGGGTTTCGAAGTATGGTACGCTGGAAGCATACAACTATGAGCATATGCTTATTGGGAATGCATATCTATTAGACAGAAAACGTATCTACAGAACAGAATATGAACCAGTCGCCGAGAGGAGTGCGGTTATTTATGTATTTATTAATTGATATAACATGGGATTTACATATTTATCCAAGGGGAGAGGAAAGCCGAAAAGAAGGCCTAAATATATGGCGAACTACGGCCTCTCTCAATCATAGCTCTGTCCCCCATATGATTCACATGGCTCTGCGAGCTATTCGTTTACTTATTAAAAATACTGATTTCAACTATAAATTACTCTGGGATATCTTGCCATTGAAAACAAAAGCCAGAAATTGGAAGAAAAGCAGGGAATGAAATGTGTGTATTATGTAATGGAGAACCTGAGTTTGTTTCACATATTTTCATGTATTGTAAATTTACAAAAAATATTTATGAAGATTTTGTTTTAGATATATTAAAATTGATTAGAATACATTTTGTTATCAATATGATTCTTGTATATTATTCAATTTTAACGATCCCTTATATGTTCGTATAGATACTGTTGATTTGGATGCAATTATACTTTTGTAATCAACAGTGAGAAATATTTCATGACTGCTATTAACTATGTGAGCTATTTTTTCTGCAATGCAAAATATTTCCTTCGTCTGCTATTTACTATGTAAATTAATTTTTCTGTAATGTAAAGTATTTCCATAACTGCTTTTACTATGTGGGCTGTTTTTTCAGTACTCTCGTAGTATGTGTTCCAGGTTAGGTTACGATTCTCCTTATTCTTGTTCTATTAAAAGTTCGCGAATTGTCTGTGTTACACAAGTGAATATCCCCCTACCGATAGAATTTAGTCCATTTACACAACTTGATATAAAGTAGGCGAACAAAATTAGTTACCTTCATATTGGTACACATACGGTACTTCTGGAGAACCATTTTTTTTTTGTAATGTAAAATATTTAATATGTGAACTAATTTTTCTGTAATGCAAAATATTTTCTACAGCTTCTGTATTTTTTATATGTCACTTTCATTTCATCGATAATACACATTGTTCATTCTTTGTGGAGTTTTTGGTAAATTTACAGATGTAATAAGACCGACATTCAGCTTTTTCTGTTTCACAACTGTAATACAAAAAGGTACTCTTGCAGTATGTAAACCCAGTTGGTAGACAACGGAACCATGTGTACCAGGTTTGGGAATACAAACATTCCCAAACTTTTCAAGCCGCACCCACTTTTTAGAATTTGTGAAGTCTTGCGCCCCACCTCAAAAATAATTAGCTACAAATAACAGTAATAAGGCGTAAGTATGTTTTATTGGAAAAACATGTGGAAAATACATGGATGGAACGAAATAAATGACAAGTTTTGATATGCAAATATTTACAAGTTTTGATATGTATAAAATTAGCCAAGTCCAGAAGTCAGTATTTTAAACTAATAGAGAGAGAGAGTTTATTTCGTTTGTCAAACCATGAACATATATAAATTATAATAAATAAAAAAAACAGATGCTCAGGTGTTTGACTGGGAGACAACGTTACAACATTTCGGGTCATCGGACAGCGACAGCAAAAGCAAAGAAGAACGAAGGCTGCGAACTCCAGCCAGTTCACATATGCAGTGGTGGTTGGAGCCGAGTAACTGGAACCAACTGTCTGGCGAATTAGGGCTCAGACTCCACACACCAATGCATATGCAATAACCAGACAAGAAATATAAATAAAATAATAAACAATAACAAATAGTACAACTCCAGTCCCGCCACAACTGCATAAAAATGGGTTAGCGAGGATACCTATTATTTGCAAAATTTGTCTACTAAAAATGAATGTAATAGGACATGGATTTTTTATAAGCACAGATGGGGAAAATTCTATTATTATAGCACTTTAATGATAAACATTTGATAATAGTAATGAAATCATGAGTAGATTTCTTTATACACTATAATTTGAACACATCAAATTATAATACTTGATTATGACTGGCAAGTGATTTGGAGGATAGTAACACACAATAATACATGATCAGGATTTGACCCTTCTCCAGCAGATATATATATATATGAAATAAAGTTTTCATGTACATATCTATATTCGGCTACAGAGCACGTAACATAGAATGAATTTGAAGGCGAAATATTGATAATATACTGAAATAGCAATGATATCCAATAGGTTATTTTTAAATAAGTATTACCGGTACTAACAAATAAATAAAGTGCACATATACATATAGATATTTGGATACAGAGCAAGTATCATAGAATGAAATTTAGGGCAAAAAACTGATAAAATACCAGAATAACAAGTATAACAAGAGAGCTATGCTCAAATATATGGACACGTAGCGCCACCCAGTGGCAATAATTTTGATGACGTCATAGCGAAAAAAAAGTAATAGCCTTCTGGAGAAACATTTTATCTTTAACCACTGAAAATATCAAAGCAATTGGTCCAGTATTCGAAGAGAAAGGCGATTTTTAAAAATGGAGACGGAGACAAATAACAATAACAACAAAATTTTGAAACGATCGTTATGGCCACTAAACGTGTCCAATACACATTATGATACTTTTAAATGAAGTATTACTAAAAAATAAATAATGTGGTCATGTACATAGATATTTGGATACAGAGAAAGGGGTCTGGTATAGTTCAGTACCACAAGTACTTCGAGTGGGCGTAGCGTAACGAATTTTGCATATGCTATTCCTAACCCCCACCTGACTATGCCATCCAAAAATTACGTCACTACGACGTCACCATCACGTCATAGGGATTGCCAAAGTATAATTACAATCGCCCGAAATGACATCTGCACCGCCGATAACGAACTTGCTGAAGCCGACGATCTCTCTCCTATCGTGATCGTTGTGACGAGAAAACGGGAGAAATTGAGTGCTCGATTTCGGGTGATCGTCTGCGCGTTTTGGACGACCATCCGCATACTTCGGTGGGCCGGCCTTATTACGCCACTGTGACGTCGAAATATGGATGCAAGTATTATAAACAATTTGATATTTTTATAAAAAGTGTTACTAAAAAATAAAACGAGAATATCGGTTGGAAACCGAAGACTTATCGATCCATAGTTAGGGGATCCCCAAAACAGAAACTGCAGTTTCGATTCATCCGCTCTTGTAACTTGCGCACTGCGCATCGCACACACACACACTCGGCGGGTCTCAAAATTCTCTCGCTTTACAAAAATCTTGATCAATAATTCACTATATCAATATTTGATTGATAACTCGCTAATTATACGACATAATTCGCTCAAAATCAATAGGCTTCTGGTCCGAGATAAGATGAATGCACATGCAAAATCTGGAGCAGATTCAATCTCGCTTTCGTGAGATATGGCGTGCATCTAACAGACATACAGACAAATACCTATCAACATACTTACCGGTTAAAATCGATAAGTAATAATAGATTATGGAGTCCAGCAAGTGTGCTCATAACAAATAAAGAGATAGCAATTCATTTACCACAGTGAATTAAATTCATTACACATTACTACTTGCTATAACACAGCGGGCACATGATACTCATCGTGTTTTGAACTTTTTTAAAGGTTTTGCTCGCTCTCCAGAATTTTTTTATTTTTTTTATTTTTTTTTTTTATTTTTTTTATTATTATTTTTTTTTTCTGTTACGGATCAGAATTTTCCAGTTTCGGATCAATGTCTAAAAGACACGTCATATCCGAGTCTTATCGGTATAACGCTTCATAAGCATACCACTGCGTGAGCAGCAGTCATACAATTAAGGAGGCTTCGGTCTTAGCTGCGCCATAGCATGGCACAGACTTCCACCCAGGGGTTTGGTATATGCTGTATATCACATCAAAAACTTTTTCCGGGGCTTCGGACTATACCATGCGGGGCACAGAACGACCTAGGCCACCTCGGCGTCCCGCCGACCCGGCTTCCGTACACACTGTGTGAAAACGTGTAACACGCACACAGCATGACATTCACCGTGAAGCTTCCGATTCATCACTTCCGCTGTATTAGATGGTATTATCGGGTTTATGAAAATGTGGTGTTCTGAGGGTTTTGTCGTTCATGTTGTTACAGGCAGAAATTTAACTTTCGTGAATTAACCTATTAGTTTTAGTTATTCTGGTCCCGATAAACATGTTCAGACTTGCTCCCGTTTATTTATTTGTTTATTTATATTAAGCGTCACTGACCGAGAGAAAGTTTGAAGTCTTGGCAATGATGGTGCAATACTCTCTTATATCAGCTGATTTGTATTCATGCCCTTGTTATTCTTGTTGTATTATACTAAATGTCCTATTTATTAGTGTGGGAGACAGTGCAATGAGGCCCGGTCACATGAATTTCTCTGTTAGGTGCTGCGGTTACTTTGCGGCATTGATTTGCAAATTGTAGGGATTTAATTATGCTAATTTAGAATTGCTAAGATATTTAGGGAAGTTTGTAGTTTAGGAATATTAAGTAATTTAGGTTCTAATTGAGTTGCATATGAGGCTAATCGTATTTTCTTGTTTTTGTGTCTTGTAGCTAAATTTAAGTACTGTTGTTGGGTTGGAGACACAAATATATTGTAACCACATCATACAATACACACCATACATTTACATACAGACATCAAGTTTTTACATTCACTGTGTTACACTGCCGTTATACTTGCTGTGGAAATTTATCTATCTACTGTGGAACTTTTAACCCGATTGTGGAATTTTACTGGACTGTGACTTGTATATACTGTAAATATACTTTCATTACAAGTTCTTTCATACAAGTTGGATGTGTTTATGTGTGCGTTACTACTGTGTCGAGAGTTAGCTACGGAAGTAGATTGACAAGACAGCCCAATAATCAGAAATAGGACCTGTAGAACCTCTTAACTCTACATTAAGTTACAATATACCGGTAAGTCTCGACTGTTGTCTCGAAACTTTAAAGTCAAGTGAAGATGTCAACTGTTTCTGGATCAACTACTAAGTCATGTATGTCTGAAAGAGCAAAGGCAGAGAAGAGATTGCGACTTGCAAATCTGAGAAAGCAACAAATTCTGAAGCAAGCTGAGTTGAAACGTAAGCAAATTGAATTAGATTCTCAAACTTTAGCAGCCGAAGCAGATGCTGAAGAAGCTCAAATTGAGTATGATATGTTGTCAAGTGCTAGCCATTCAAGACAAGGCTCAGTTATTGACGGGTCAACATTTTATGGATTTGAGGCTCAATCTAGTTCTGAGAAAGTTGTCAAGTCAACTCCGATTACTGATCATTTGAAGTTATTAAGTCAAGATGATGTGGCTGATACGTCACTTCCGCCTCCTATGAAACCATCAAATGTGTCGGACTTTGATCCAGAGAAAGCAAATAGAATCTTGCGGCAAATTTTTACTCCTATGGCAAAGGATGACAAAGGATGTATGTTGGATCCGAACGTTCCATTCATATCAAATGAGAATCAAATTCCATCACCTGCGAAGAATTTGGTGAGTGATATTATGCATGATCATAGATTTGATGCCAGTACAAATCAGCATCTCATTCGCTTGATCCACTGAAGTGCCGAATGTTGAACCTGTAAACAGGTCAGCAGCCCATGAAATTAAGATTGAGTCACCGGGTACTATAAGAAGCCATGCTAAGATGGAATATGGTATGCCGGATCACACTGTTCATGCGATGGCGCAGCTGACGCAAGCTTTACAGGGAGGAATGCTGAATGTAGCAAATATCATTAAGCAAGGTTTAATGTTCCCTCATATTAAGATGACAACATTTAAAGGAGAAATTCTCAAATATACTGAGTTTGTTCGAGAGTTCAATACTTTTATTGGTTCGAGTCAATTGGATGTTGCTCAAAAATTGAATTGTTTGATTTCCAATTGTGAAGGTTCTGCTAAAGAAGCAATATTGTCATGTGATTGTGAAGAGATTTCCAATACAACATTTATGGAAGTTTGCTCACATTGCCAATGAGAAGTACACCAATGGAGATCTTGTTAATTTTGATACACTTCTTACGTTTATGGAGACAGTGTCAAATGTGAATAGATCTGGATTTGGTAAGCTTGCACTTGAGACACAAAAGGGAAAGAGATATGTTGATAGTCCGAGTCAGCGGGGCAACCGCAGTGTGTCATCATTTCTCATTTCTGAAGAGTCATCTTCTAAAGCACCCACAGCTGATTCTAAGTTGAGTAATGCCACGTTGAGAAAACCACTACGAGAGTGCGTTGTGTGCAAATCTGATCATCAGTTGTGGAGGTGTGAAGAATTTAAGAAAAGGAAAGCCAAAGAGATGTTCGAGATTGTTTCCAGGAACAAGTTGTGTTTCAATTGTTTGCTTCCATATCATTTTGCAAGCCAGTGCAAGTCAAATTATCATTGTAGAGCACCAGGTTGCAATAGAAGACATCACACACTGTTGCATGTTAATAAGAAGCCTGATTCAGTGAAACCAAATGGTAGTACAGATGTGCAATTACCTCAAGATGTGAGGTCTAATGAGGTCGGAGCTACGACCGCCAATGAGGCCGGTGTAACTTCGACTCAGTTGTGTGCTACTGAAGTTAAACCTGCCACTTTTATAAGAAGAAAGGTGGTTCCTGTGCGAGTATGGGGAACCGATAATCGATCATACGACACATATGGATTCATTGATGATGGCAGTAATGTTAGCATTATCAAAACTGAGCTTATGAAGAAACTTGGTTTACAAGGCAACAGCGACCCACTCGTAATTAAGACGTTGGGTGGAAAAATTGAACATAAATCAAGTCCTGAAGTGTCACTGAATATTCAAGGACTCAATGAAACTAGGATTATTCAGATGCATGGAGTTCGAGTGTTGGACGATCTTCCCTCGGATTTGGAATGCAACATACCGTCTAATAGTGCGATGGCGAAATACGAATACTTGAAAGATATCAATTTTCCAAATGCAAAGAATGCAAAAGTTGAAGTCCTGATTGGTGTAGATGTGCCTGAAGCTCATGCGTGTTATGGAATGCGACGTGGGAGTAATTCAGAGCCATTTGCTGTACATACTGGTCTTGGATGGGCATTATTCGGGCCGGATGGTAAATTTCATCAACCAAGTGTAAAACATCTTGATTGGATTCATTTGGATAATGAAGAATTGCATGTTCAGATGGAGCAAGCTTTTCGGAATGAATTAAAGGATTCTAAGGTCAGTGGATTTGACACTTTACCCTCTATTGAAGACAAACAGGCTTTAAAGATCATGAATGATTCAATTTGTAAAGTGAATGGAAGATATCAAGTCAAGATTCCATGGAGGTCATCTAATATCGAGTTGCCTGATAATAAGCAAGTTGCTGAACGAAGATTTGAGAATTTACAGAGACGTTGTGTCAAAGATTCTGGATATTATGAAAAATATAAAGCCAAGATGGATGAATACATCTCTAAAGGATATGCTAGTAAAATTGAAGACCAAGATTTGATACACAAGAAAAATACATGGTATATTCCTCACCATGGGGTTGGAGGAAAATTTCGAATTGTTTTTGACGCGTCTGCCAAGTGTAACGATATATCATTGAATGACAATGTTTTAAGCGGACCACCGGAAACAAGCAGTTTGTTTGGTGTCCTTACAAGATGTCGCGAAGAGAAAGTTCTGATCATTGGTGATATTTCTGCAATGTATCATCAAGTTTTGGTTGCACCGGAAGACAGAGATTCTCTGCGGTTCCTTTGGTGGCAAGATGGAGATTACAATCAACCAGTTGCAGAGTATCGTTGGAATGTTCACATTCTTGGTGGCTCTTGGGCTCCTAGTGTATGCTGTTATGCCCTGAGGAGAGTTGCTGTCGACAATCGAGATCACATGGACAAGGAAACCTTAAGTGCAATTAATGAAAATTTTTACGTCGATGATTTGCTTCGGTCAGAGCCAACCGTGGAAGATGCAGTTCATCGTATAAAGGATTTGTCCTGTCTTCTTGATGGTTCGGGATTTCATCTTACTAAGTTTTTGAGTTCTCAACCTAAAGTTTTGGAAACTATCTCTGAAGCAGATAGATCACCTACTACAATAAGTTTTAATTTTGAAGAAAATATGTCACAGAAGGCATTGGGTTTACTGTGGGATGTATCTACTGATGCATTTCGTTTCGAAGTCAATATTGAGCAAAATCCATATACAAGACGTGGATTGTTGGCGATGCAAGCACAGATTTTTGATCCTCTTGGTATTTTGGGTCCCTTTTTGTTACCTATGAAGAGATTACTTCAACAATTATGTGCAGAGAATTTTACCTGGGATCAACAGTTACCTGATAAAGCTATTGATTTATGGAAAAAGTGGATGGTTCAACTTCCTGAATTTAGAAAAGTTTCTGTGCCAAGATGGTTCAAAGGCTCCAAATATGGTGATTGTACAATGCAGTTGCATACGTTTTGTGACGCCTCTGAAGTTGGTCTGGGAGTTGTGAGTTATGTTCGAGTTGAAAGCAAAGATGGCAATATACATTGTGAGTTCATTGCTGGAAAATCGCGAGTTGCACCACTGAAGTCCATTTCAATTCCTAGACTTGAGTTGTCTGCTGCTGTCATTGCTGTGAAACTAAGTGCAATGATTCAAAAAGAGTCAAAATATAAATTTGATGGAGTGACATTTTGGTCTGATAGTACATCAGTGCTGCAATACATCAATAATGTCAAAACAAGATTTAAAGTATTTGTAGGAAATAGACTTTCTGTAATACATGAGCATTCTACACCAAAGCAATGGAGATATGTTGGCACTAAAGAAAATCCAGCGGACTTGGCATCAAGAGAAGTCATGCCTGAGAAGTTAAGCAAGTGTGATTTGTGGTTCCAGGGTCCTGAATTTTTAGGAAAGAGTGAAGATTATTGGCCAGAAAGACCAAAAGTTTTGCCAATGAGTGAAGACAATTGTGAAATCAAGAAAACACACCAGATGTTTGCTATAACACAGGAAACAATTGAGAAAACACCAGTCTTTTTCACGTTATTGAAGAGATATTCATCTTGGAGAAAATTACAGAAGTCAGTTGCATGGTTGACACGTTTCAAGAAATGTATATCATGGAAATTTGGTCATGCTAATAAACCTGAATTTTGTAAGGAAGGTTTAACTGTGGATGAAATAAATGCTGCGACTCATGACATATTACATCTTGTTCAGATGGAAATGTTTTCAGAAGATGTGTTTAAGTTAGACAAGAATTCACCATTGTGAGCTCTAACACCTTGTTTGATTGATGGCTTAATATGTGTTGGAGGTAGACTACAGCGATCTACTTTACCTGATGAAAGCAAGCATCAAGTCATCTTGCCATACAATCATCATGTGACTGATCTCATCATCAATTATTATCATTTACTGGAGGGACACAGTGGAACACTGCATGTCTTATCTGTTATTAGACAGCGGTTCTGGATCATCAAAGGTCATTCAGCGGTCAAACGTAATCTTCGTCAATGTTTGAAATGCAAGAAGCTGCGAGCTAAACCAGGTTCGCAAATTATGGCACCGCTGCCTGAATTGAGAGTTAAACCAGGAAACCCACCATTTAGTGTAACTGGAGTGGATCTTATGGGTTATTTTCATGTCAAATCTGGTCGAAGTGATGTGAAGCGATGGGCTGTGATATTTTCATGCATGGCAAGTCGAGCAATTCATATTGAGGTCGTGAACAGTTTGAATACTTCTGACTTTATCAACGCACTGGAAAGATTTGTAGCAAGAAGAGGTCCTGTATTGGAGTTGATTTCTGACAATGGGTCAAATTTTACTTCTGCGAATAAAGAGTTAAAGGAAGGACTGAAACGTTGGAATCAGTCTGTGCATGAAACCCTTAGTCAAAAGGGAATCAAATGGAAATTTAACCCTCCTGCTGCGAGTCACTGGGGTGGGTGTTGGGAGAGAATGATTCGATCTGTAAGGAAAATTCTGACTGCGCATGCAGGGGAAAGACAACTGGATGATGCTATGTTTTACACATTTCTCACTAAAGTGGAGAGAATTCTGAACAATCGACCGATTACACCTGTTGGAGACGATTGCAAAGATCTTTGTGCATTAACACCAGCTATGCTATTAACTGGTCGTATCGATCCTGATTATCCATCAGATGTTTTTGTTAAAGCAGATGGATATCGAAAGTCTTGGAAATTGGTGCAGTTACTGGCAATTCAATTTTAGTCAAGGTGGACCAAAGAATATCTGCAAATTTTTCAATCGAAGCAGAAGTGGCATCAACCAGCAAAGAACTTTTCTGTTGGAGACTTGGTTCTGGTAGTTTATGAAAATACACCAAGAGGTTCGTGGCCAATGGCAATCATCGAGGAAACGTATCCAGATCAATTTGGTATGGTTCGACGTGTTCGAGTCAGGACTGCAAAGTCTTCATATGTTCGTGATATTCGCAAATTGTGACATCTTGAAGATGTTTAATAATTTCAATTACTAGTGAACATTTCATGTTTTTTATGTTTAATATTGAAGTTGAAATTTCCTGTTGCCTGAACTTGAATTATTTATAATTAACTCTGTTTTCCCAGAGTTATTTAGAGGCCGGAATGTTACAGGCAGAAGTTTAACTTTCGTGAATTAACCTATTAGTTTTAGTTATTCTGGTCCCGATAAACATGTTCAGACTTGCTCTCGTTTATTTATTTGTTTATTTATATTAAGCGTCACTGACCGAGAGAAAGTTTGAAGTCTTGGCAATGATGGTGCAATACTCTCTTATATCAGCTGATTTGTATTCATGCCCTTGTTATTCTTGTTGTATTATACTAAATGTCCTATTTATTAGTGTGGGAGACAGTGCAATGAGGCCCGGTCACATGAATTTCTCTGTTAGGTGCTGCGGTTACTTTGCGGCATTGATTTGCAAATTGTAGGGATTTAATTATGCTAATTTAGAATTGCTAAGATATTTAGGGAAGTTTGTAGTTTAGGAATATTAAGTAATTTAGGTTCTAATTGAGTTGCATATGAGGCTAATCGTATTTTCTTGTTTTTGTGTCTTGTAGCTAAATTTAAGTACTGTTGTTGGGTTGGAGACACAAATATATTGTAACCACATCATACAATACACACCATACATTTACATACAGACATCAAGTTTTTACATTCACTGTGTTACACTGCCGTTATACTTGCTGTGGAAATTTATCTATCTACTGTGGAACTTTTAACCCGATTGTGAAATTTTACTGGACTGTGACTTGTATATACTGTAAATATACTTTCATTACAATTTCATTACAAGTTCTTTCATACAAGTTGGATGTGTTTATGTGTGCGTTACTACTGTGTCGAGAGTTAGCTACGGGAGTAGATTGACAAGACAGCCCAATAATCAGAAATAGGACCTGTAGAACCTCTTAACTCTACACATGTCGAGCTACCATTTATGGTGGTTGGGGTTGATAGTAGTATTACTTAATTTGAAAGAAAATGTTACTACAAGTTTGATAAATACCCGTTTAGAATATATTTCCAGTTTTCGGTGATTCCAAATATGTTCAGGTTTTCATGTTTATTTTCCAGTTGGGTGAGAAATTCAGTCAGATTTTTCAAGGTTAGTTCCACAATATTGTTATCATTGTTATTTGAATACCTGTCATCGATGTCCAATCTGATTTTTCTTCTCATTATGACACTTTTCATGATGGTGAATCCTTTCAGAATTAATAGTTGTTGCGGGCCTTTATAGCTATTTTCCATTATTTCTTCCCTGGATATCGTAAAACTATGGCTGCATATGTCATTGAAAGCGTCACTCATTTTCGAGGTGTATTCTGCAATTTTGCCACAGTGGAGAAACAAATGTTTTGCACTGTCATGTGGTGTTCGGCAAAATTTGCAGTTTAAAATCTTAAGTTGTCCCGATTGATTGAATCTTACTCCCATGTTTCTCTTTTTGTCTCCGAAAAGATAACCTTTCTTGATAATTCGGTAAGAAGTCACTCTCTCGGAGTTGGAGAAGTTGGTTTGAAAGCTTCTTGTCCGCAGATGAATATCCTCCCAGTTGTGGTCTTGATGTTGATCAATATGACTCTTTTTAAGTTCCGTGTATATGTCCTTGTGACGTGCGGTTTCCCACTTATCTTTGGTGAATTTGATATCATTGAAAATGCTGAGTATATGGATCCAATCTTTAGGAATGGTGTTACTGTGTGGCATGGAGTTGCTATATAGATTAGGGTTAATAGTTTTAATTCTTGTTCCCAATGAGTATAAAGCCTCAAAGTGCCAGAATTGGGTTGGGATGTTACCAAGTACCAAAGGCCTCACTATTTCTACTTTGCATGCTTTTATTTTTGCGTCTGGGTCAATCATATTCATACCCCCTTCGTTCCAGGTCTTTTGTAACGTTCGTCTCCCGATGGCTTCAATTTTTTCAGGATACCACAAGAATTTGAACAATAGGCTTTCAATCTTTTTTATCGAAATTGAGGAAATGGGTTTGATTCGCGAGTGGTATGTTATTATTGACATTATTAGGGAGTTTATGATGGTATGTTTTCCGTACCAGGTTAGGCGCCTTGGTTTTATCGAGTTCAGAGTTCTGGTCAACAGGCTTATAATTTCGTCCCACATTTTGTCCAGGGGTTTATTTCCGAAGTGGATTCCGAGTAATTTGACAACTGGTTTTATGAACTTCTGATATGGAGATCTGGAGATTGAGTTTAGGGCGTTTTCAGTTATACATAGAATTTCGGTTTTGTCCTTATTAATACTTTGTCCTGATGCCTGTTCAAATTTATGGAGTTCCTTGAAAATCTCCCCGATAGATTTTTGGTCTTTCACTGCGAAAGTCATATCATCCGCAAATTGATCGATTTTATATTCGTATGACCCAAGTTTTATTCCACGTATATTACCATTTGCTTGTATTGATCGTGCAAGAGGTTCCACCGTAATACTATATAAAAGCATGCTAAGCGGGCAGCCTTGCCTTATTCCTCGTCTTACCACAATTGGATTTGTCAACCTCCCGTTGACGTCAATGAGGCTTTTTATATCGGTATATATATATATCTTATCACATTTAACGTCTTGCATCCAAGCCCCATGTGATGCAGAATGTTAAGCAGGAAGCTGTGGCTTACGTTGTCGAAAGCCTTGAGATTGTCAATCATTACCAATGATCCTGGTATGCTAAGGGTTCGGCAATATCTTATTAAGGCGTCTACATTATAGTGGGCGTCTACTATGTTCCTGTGGGGTATCGAGCATTTTTGTGAGGGGCTTATGATCTGCTCCATAATTGGGGTGAGTCGTTTAACGATAATTTTAGTGAGAATTTTGTAGTCCATATTAAGGACCGTTAAGGGTCGCCAATTTTTTAAGTTTGATTCGTCGTTTTTCTTATATATTAGCTTCACTTTTGCTGTTGACGAGGATTTCAGAGGGGGTCCAAATGAAAGTATATTATTTATTAATTGGATGAATTTTAATTTAATGGTGTCCCAAAAAGTTGTATAAAATTCTTTACTCAGGCCGTCCAGGCCGGGGGACTTGTTGTTGCGCATGGACTTTATTGTATCAATAATTTCTTCACTGGAGACGGGTTGTTCCAATGTGCGGTTTTCTTCCTCTGTTATTTGTGTATGACTCATTAAGGAGAGATATTGGTGTTGATATAGCTCGTTTGTTTGGTGCTCTTTTCCCCACAGTGTTGAGTAGAAGTCTTCTATCACCGATATTATTTCGTCCTCGCCGGTGACTATGGTGTTATTTTGAGAGATCAGCTTTTCTATGATAGTTTGTTTTGTCCTTCTTTTAATTTTCTCAAGGAAGGTTTTTGTTGGCTTTTCGTGTTCCTCCATGTCACTCATTTTGGCCATTAGGATATCTAGTTGGTTGCGCTCTTCTTGAGATGTTTTTAGTTGAAGTTTTATTCTTTCGATTTGCGGCAGATTCTCATTTTTTCCTTCATTAACGAGTTTGTCTAGACTTTCCCTTAGCTGCGTTATTGCATTACGTTTTGTTTTTGCTTTGTTCTTAGAGTATGCTAATGTGCTCTTTTTTATTCTCATTTTCAAGATATCCCACCATTCTTGTATTACGTCATAATTGTCTAATTCAGCAAGAGCGGCTTTGTATACGTTTTTTGTAATTTCCACATATTTTGGGTCTCTGTATAATGATAAATTATTGCGCCACGTGCCCCTCCCCCATCGCACCTTTTTCATTTGCACAAGTTCAATCATCGGACACAGCAGGTGATCGGATATTGTGTTTGCTGTGTGTTCAATTCTTGAAATTAGGTGGTCCAAATTTTTAGAATTATATATATTGTCAATTCGACGGCCATTTGATCGGAAAAGAAATGTATAAATTCGTTTTTTGGGGTATTTCTTTCTGAAGGTATCCGAAAAGTTGTTCTGCTCAATAAATTGTTTGAAGATTCTTTCTGGGGCCCGAATTTTGAAATTTTTGGGGTTTGAGGTGTCGGCTTGGTCTAGTACTAGATTAAAATCGCCAACTATTAACATCTCGTGGGTGTCACAGTAGTTTATCAGTATTTTCACCAGATTCTGGTAGAATTCGGTTTTAATCGACCTGTCTTGTGCCGGGGCGTATACATTAAAAATTTTTACAATGCTTTTTTATTTGTTTGTATTGTCAGATTGTGGACTTTTCAAAATAAACTATCTCTATCTATATCAATGAATACAATATCCCAGGTCCCCACTTGGCTGGTTCATATTCTGTTCTGTAGATAAGTTTTCTGCCTAATAGATGGTATGTATTCCCAATGGGCATTACAGTATGCTCATTCGTTCACTCAATGAGTGATTTTAATTACGGTAAATATAAAATAATATATATAATATAAATAAGTTCATATTCCATTTTGCATCCATGATCCAGTATTTATTTTGATCAATTCCAGCAGTAATCCATACCATAATTAGGTTATTTTGTTTATTAAATGCATTGATATAAAACAATAAAAATAAAATTAGTAAATATAAAATACATATCATAAACATATAATTTTCTTTTTAAAATAATGCTTTACATAAATTTTTTAATTCCCTCTCAAATGGGTTGTTTATTCTATAATTCTCTATATTTTTCTACATATTATGGCCATTTTTATCTGCTTTTTGAGAAAGGCAAAATGTGGTGTTTTATTTTCGAATATAATAGAATTTCTCATTGTCAAAATTTTATATCTCACTATTGATTAGAAAGTATAATTGCATCCAAATCAACAGTATCTATATGACTATATAAAGGATCGTTAAAATTAAATAATATGCAAGAATCATATTGATAACAAAATGTATTCTAATCAATTTTAATATATCTAAAACAAAATCTTCATAAATATTTTTTGTAAATTTACAATACATGAAAATATGTAAAACAAACTCAGGTTCTCCATTACATAATACACACATTTCATTCCCTGCTATTCTTCCAATTTCTGGATTTTGTTTTCAATGGCAAGATATCCCAGAGTAATTTATAGTTAAAATCAGTATTTTTAATAAGTAAACGAATAGCTCGCAGAGCCGTGTGATTCATATGGAGGACAGAGCTATGATTGAGAGAGGCCGTGGTTCGCCATATAGTTAGGCCTTCTTCTCGGCTTTCTTCTCCCCTTGGATAAATATGTAATTCCCATGTTATATCAATTAATAAATACATAAATAACCGCACTCCTCTCGGCGACTGGTTCATATTCTGTTCTGTAGATAAGTTTTCTGTCTAATAGATATGCATTCCCAATAAGCATATGCTCATGGTTGTATGCTTCCAGCGTACCATACTTCGAAACCCAAAATCAAATATGTATTGAAGAATTAAAGACCTCAAGTCAAGTTAATACGGCCAATTTCGCACCCGACTCGGCTGAAGCAAGGGATTTTTGCAGCGATCAATGCGTTTTCTCAATATGCAACGAACCATTTAGCTGGACGACGTAAGAAAAGCAGGGAACAATGCCATAATGAGCAAATCTTTGCAAGTCTCACTCATTGTATATATGCTCATCGGTAGAAGTCAGCTCGGGTATTCAAACATGTGACGATTGGAGTGAGAAAAAAATTTGAAGTCACGTTTAGGATATTCCATTAAACAACAATGGAAAAGGTACATTGAAATCAGTCAAGCTTCAAATGCTAATGGCATTAATGAAAAGAATATGAGAAATGAAGACTGAAGTTTCCATCTGGGACATTGGAAGACGCTAAAACCTTATAGACTTGATAGTGTGGAAAGCCTTCTCACAATGCAGTAATAATGGAACATATATTTAAAATATCATTATACAGGCTTTAAGTTGAACTATATGTTTAATTAAAATATCTATCTTTGCTAATAAATGCTGAAAACCATTTCAATCTGCTGAGAGGGATTAGGGACAGAAATTTGCTGTAGGGACCATCACCAGGGCCTCGAAATTCGGTTTCGAAGTTTGTAATTCTTTTGAAAACTTGAAAAGTTTAAACCCTACCTATAGTATATATATATATATATATCAAGCTTTTCCAGAGTAGAAAATTCTGTACACAACTGGTTTCAACCACGTTGTAAACAGCCAATATTACGTCGTTTGCATCATAATAAAGGCAATTATTATGCGCATTCTGATGGAAGTTTCCATGTTAAAATATGGCTGTAGCGGTAAAACTGCCTCAAGTAAATTTTTATTCTTCAATTAAAAATTCGCACCCATGAATGGGGAGAATGAAAAGTTTAATGCACTCATATTTTTAAATTTTAAG
>NW_024102646.1:0-20000 GCF_013122585.1 Styela clava
AAAGGCCACTGGTTTAATTCGATACGCCCTTGACCCAAAATTAAAAAGATTGAAATTGAGAACAGGACTAAGCTACCCATTGACAAGATATTTTAAGACTGGCAACTCCTCAATTCGCCAAACTTGCCAGAGAGAAAAGTTGGCACTAAATTATCTTTTTCTTGTAAGAGTTAGTTGGAACGCATGACAACAAGTCATTGCCCCCTAAAGCCAATAGTCAGCGACCCGTTCTAGTCTATGACTCCCTTAGAAATGCTGGCAATCATATCTGCAGCGTAAAAAAAGAAATCAATACCATATACTGCCCAAGAATTTGAAAGACGGACCTCCTGAAGTATGCGCACCAAGATGGCGCACAACCTGAACTCAGGTTGTGTACCAGGTTAGGGTTCAGGTTACGCTTATAGGTGGAAAATGTAATTCACATATTCCAAATCAACACAAAGAGGCAATTCAGCCGCTGCTTACAATAATTTTCAAAACTCGGCATGAACATGTATTTATCACATTTTTAATAAAAATGAACAGCGAAAATGAAGCAAACAACAACAGCACAGTTGCAAGGGATGTTTCTCGAGTCAGTCCTTCTGCACTGAATTGCATTCATTCTAACACTAATTACTAGGAGTGTTTTTTAATAATGCAACAGCTTGGCAGTAAAGAAAGCCCGGAGTCAACTGCGTTCCTGGTTCTTTTTTTACCCTCCAGCTTCTTCGTGAGGAAAGGTCATCATACTCAACATTCACAAGCATCCCATTCATATTGGCGCTGGAGTGGGGACTCCCAAAAGTGAAGGATCTTCCTTCGGGAGAGCTTTCTTCTCTGCCGCTACAGACTCGAGATCAGATATTTTCTTGTTAACTTTCGAAAGCAGATCTGCAACAACTTCAGAATGCTGCGAAAATATATAAAAAAAGGTGTTATGGCAGAACTAACAAAATCAGATGTAATGAAGAATGACTAATTTATATATTTCCAGTCTTCTATATTCTCGAAACACAAGCAATGCAAAACTACAGTAGTGAATTGTTCGTAGCCAAACATGATGAACTAGGAACAAATAATGAAATTCAAGAATCCATCACTGAATTCTGAATTAGCTTGATCAGCGTTACTAAGAAATGTAAAGAAACATACCGTAGTCTAGAATCATGGCCATGTATCTGACTCATCGTGAATCAATTGGACACCCTACTTATTTAAGTTAGGGGACTTTACTAACATGAAAGTTTGAATTTATGACTCCCTTCTATATCCTGCTCCACAGCCACCTTTCTTATATTTTTAGACCCGAAGTGGACCTATGGACCGTTTTGGTATGTTGTTGTTTTTCTTTTTCTTGTTAGTTGTCACCATATAAAAAATCGTTTTCCTTTTTCACTACTGGACACATTGCTTTGAAATTGTCAGTGATTGGAGATTGTTGTTATTGCTGGGAGGCCATCTTGTTTATTCCTAAATTTCCTATGAGCTATGACATCTGATATTTCATTCAAAATTCTGCTGGATTATTTTTTATTCGTTTAATTTGTATTCAAACAAAAAGAGAGCATACCTTTTTTCCTTTTGATTCTAACTTTGCAATCAGTGGTTTTGATCGAGATGCTGGAATTCTGTGATAAGTTGACAGGAGCAAACGAAGGGTTTGTTTCTGTGACACTTCCCTGGAGAAGGAAATAATTCAATTCAAAATTTTCCAGTGACTGATTTTTTGCCTTAATGCCCCCTAAAACAGTCGTCGCGATTACGTGCTCGTTAATAGAACAGACTTTACAACGTATAATGACTTTTTGTCACATATTATATTCAATCCTTAACAACTATGACCACTAATATCTAAAAATATGCCAGAAGCTATTTTTTTGAGAGGACCAAAATCTTTCCGATTTGACAATGCAATATCCACACAATTTATTACACCATGGGTGAGGTGATGGAAATGGGATGGATTTTAACTGGTTACCCTGCATTTCCAAATACAAGCAAGCACAGTAAAGTCCAACATTTTAACTGATAGGGCTAGGCCATCGCATCCATAAGAACCGAGGCAAGGGCAAATTTGTGAAATAAATATTATAACTACGTAAAACAAATGAATACTTGTGTTGTCGACCAGGCAACATAAACTTGAACAAAGTTTGGCAAAAGTCTTCATCACTGAGAATGTCTTCTAATGCAACAGGTCCTGGCGCAACTGATAACTGGGCAACTAATGCATGAAGAAAGATTGGGTCTGTGCTGCTTTCTTTATGGTGTTTGCCTTATAAATAGAATTCAGGATGAGTTTATCATCAGGTAAAATACCCGCGGGATAAACTTAAATTGACTCACCTAAAATGGATAGAATTTTTAATAGCAGTGTTTTCCTTCTATATTTCACTAAGTACAGTATATACCACATGCAGATCTGGCAAGAAAGAGGCTCCTGTTGCAGAAATCTTAAAAAAAATGGTGATAAAAAATTAAAAAGCGCCTACATATATTCAATTCATACTGTTTGTTCACTATTCATCTCAGACTTTCCAGTCAAGAAAACACATTGAATCTATTTAATTGTAATAAAATGACCCACATCCTTTCACGAAAAATCCATGCTAAACTTCTAAAATTCATATAAACATGGGTTTGTCAATTTACATTTTTCTAATGCAGAAGATAGGACGCTATTGTGTACAGAACAGTGTGTACACAGTTTATTGTGCAAGTCCTATCTCCTGTTTACTTAAGGACCACAAGGATGCTTGAATGAGATAGTATTATAAAGATAATTAGGAATAGCATGATCTCTTTCCAACGAATATTCGCTGTTATTAAAAAGTAACGGCATATCTTGTTTTGTCTGAAGGAGTTAGACTACTATCTAACGAAAACTTACAAATATGCTTGCTTTTTGTGAAGAGATTATGCTATTCCTAATCAATTTTATAACACTTCAACAAAATAATAAAATCTATCTTTTCAAGCCTATAATTTTTTTCAATATTTAATTTCCGATACTACTTCAATTGAACCAGAGCCATAGTAATTTTAAACTAGCTTTCCAGTCCTGTATATGATACATATTAGATGGCCTGCATATAAGTAAATTACTCCACATACGTGATTAGAACTTGCACAGATGTAGAATCATCGAAATTCTTTTTATCTTCAGTTTCCGATGTGCTTGAGTCTTGTTGTTGTTCATTGTGTTGCATTCCAGATTTTTTGAAGTCGTCAGTCTTTTTCACAATATTAGAGATCGTGTTGCAAACACCAATAGAGAGTAATGCAGGCATGAAACGTGTTACAACATCCAAGTCAATTCTCGGTTCTTTGAACACCTGGTAGGAAGAGCATCCTCGTATTTTTATTCATTTTTCTATACTTTAAAACACCTTATATGTTCACCCAAAGTAGCTCAAAGCACATCAAAGTTCTCACACCAAATTTACTACAGAACTTTATGAAAAACCAACAAATACTTCCATATTAATTCATCAGAGGAAAAAATTGCGGGATTTTACCTGTTTATTGATTATTTCCCAGGCAGATTGTCCAAGAGCGAGCATCCGTATCAACAAAACTAACTCTGCGCTGTCCTGGGTAAAATATAAAAATAACAATTAGAGAAAAAAAGCTATGTATTTGTACAGTGAATAACACAAGATAGCAATGCTCAAATATATGGATGGTACTAGTAAGGCATGATGAAAGAACAGCGTATGCTGAGAAGATCGGCTGAAAGCAACACGGAGGCTGAGTAATGTGGGATAAAGTTTTTCCCCATTAAATAAAATAGGACTGTAAATTTTTTCTGATCAGGTTGCATGGAACATTTAAAATAGCCTACTTCCATATTCAAATATTGTAAATTTGAAACTGATTGGTCGATAAGCCGCAGAGAAAAGGGAATTCCTCATCAAAAATGATGATGAATATATTCAACCACAAAATATTTTGTTTGAAAAAATGACATATGTAAATAATTCTTACCCGAGGTAATGTTTCATGAGTTGTTAGATCTTGCAACACCTTCATAATACTCCATAACATCGTATTCACAGCAAATGGATCAAACAATATCATAGATAGATCGCTGAGAACAATTTGGAGAGGTGAAAATTTGCATGAACCATAGTATTAATTCATGCTCGAAAGCGATGTCATATTGGAAGATCCATCAAAGTTGTCAGTGGGACTTTTGGTACTCCCGAAGTGTGTGTACCAGGTTAGGGTTAGGTCATAATTTTATTTCAATTTTCCTTATTTTAGTTCCATTGCGAGTTCAAGGACTGTCTGTGTTAGTCAAGTGAATATATACCCCCTGGCCATAGGCTTCCACCCCTTCACACAACTTGATGTGAAGTAGGCGAACAAAATTAGTTACCTCCATATTGGTACACATACTTCTGGATCACCAGACTTTTAGTTGGAGTTGGTTTCGGTCAGAGCTCAGCATGTTATTATTGATATTCGAGTCAGAGCCGTTGTAAGAATGAAAAACTCAATAAAGATTAAGTTGACTAATTGTTATCAACAGACAAATAAAAAAGGCAGGTTATAAAAATTCGGTTTTCGGAGTTGGAGTATGAATCAAAAATTGGAGTCATGACCCGAGTCATTATTTAACGTTTTCTGAATCATTTTTAATTTTAGTGCTGGCGAAAATTTTCAAGAATACAAATATTGTATATTTGGCCAATTCAAGGTAGGCATCAGTACAATATATCGTTGAAATTTAAGTATATTTAAATTATTTTTAACAACACAAAAATACACTTAGATTTAGTCAAACAAAAACTAAAAAAAATTACCCCAAGACCTGCTCATGTCCCCTGCGCACACTGTCCAAAAAACCTTGTAGTTCTCTCGCTCTTTTGACATCAACATATTTTTCTCGAATGCATGCATCAAGACACCAAGTAAATTTATAACATGGATCAACAGAACATATATCTGAAATCTGAATGCAATAGAACAAATTGAGAGCCATGGAACTTATTGACTCATTTTTAAAGAAATCGAAAAACATATGATAAATGAGTATTTAGTACAATGAGTTTTGTTCATAGAAACCAGGAATGTGGAGTTAATAATGTCTTTACTGAAGTAGAAGACAAGAGTCCATAAGTTGATTATCACACTGCCCGAAGTAGAAATAACCCAAAGTCAGAAATTGGAATTTCTGACTTCATTGGCGATGAGAATTTTCTGCAGAAACTCAAGCATTTTGCAACAAACAAAATTTTGAAGTCAAAATTTTTTTTGAAATCAGAGTCAGAAATCAAGTGAAAGTTTTTCTCAGACACACAGGCAAACATGATGTCATCAACATAAGCATGAAAAAACGGACCTCCTGAAGTATGCGCACCAAGATGGCGCACAACCTGAACTCAGGTTGTTAAACCAGGTTAGGGTTCAGGTTATGTGACATCTTGGTGCGCATACTTCACGAGCACCTAGAAAACAATTTCTTCAATTGAAACTAAAGATTGTAACCACCGTTATTTAATTTCATTTAACAGAACTCGAATCATTAACAATGAATGAAATGATACCTCAAGATCATGGAGAGCCATCAGAATCTCTGCTCTCAATGAGCAGTAATGAACATTTTTCGTCTTCATAAACAAAGTTCTCAGAAACTGAAGTACCATATCATAGAGTCTGACATTTTTCCCTGCAAAATAAATCTTCTAGCTCAGTGCTCCTCAACCTATGGTACGTGGGAGCTTTTCAAGTGGTACGCAAGCAGCTTTGATTTATTAAAACAATTAAATTTTGAGTTGGCTAAAATATGCCGGCAACGCTTCATACTGTATGTTTCGCTGAACGGCGCTTATAGCGCAACCAAGCCTTATCTTTAGAGATCGCCCATTTTGTGTGTTACCTCAAAATAAAATAATATAAAATTATCCCATACACATTACAAAATACTCCCATAGCGTGTCAATTGTGCCATTGTTCTCCGACGCAAAATAGGACGTTGTTGGTGGTACGCGACCAGAGTGAAAAGATGCAGTCAGTAAAAAGATTGAGAGCCAGTGCTCTAGATGCATGATTTAGTGATGCTTTTGCTGATGTACAAATCACTGTTGGGCCTTACCAATCATATTAGCCAATTGTTTGACGACAGTTCCCTGTCGTCTCTGTTTCGGTAAAGATGAAAAAAAATTGTTCATGCCACCCTCCGTAGAAAATATGATTGTATCTTTATCCTGTTGAAAAAAAAAAAATATATTGTAAAATTTTTCGATTCATCGTGAAATTTCCTCTATTCACTTTAATGCAGCTCATATAGAGAACTGATAAAAAATATATTGACACAGGGGTCAATGTTTGGGCAGATGTTAAAAGAATTTGGAAAATATAATATGAACTGTTAAAAAACATACAAAATGACAAGTGGGCACTCAAATTAGAAACAATAGTGAAATTATCAGGCTCCGCAGATAAAATTTGAACAACAACAACATTCACAAGCAAATACTGAAAATTTGAAATTAACTAGTTACGAAGAAAAAATATCCAAACTTCGAAAACTTCAATATTATAGCAAAACAATCTATTGCTTAACTTTGTGTCGAAAAATGATTATTCAAACTAATACCTTAATATACTGATTTAAAAGCGGCAATACTTCATCTCCAAACATAGCTTGATTATTTTGCCAAATTTGTCTTTTAACTTCAATTGGACTTGATTTATACAACTCCTTGTCCTTTATCAAAGCTTTCAAATATTTTTCTGGTACCTGGAATAAAGCAATTGCATTAATAGGGAAAATTTTTCTATTCAAAGCTTATTCACAACTTTCACTTCGAGGCCCTGCAAAAGAAACCATTGATATGTAGGGAGTTACTATTTTTGAAAGTACCGTAATCTGTCTGGTACGGCATTGCCTATACTAATTTGATACATCCTGTGTGGGGTGGCGGGCATGGGATTTGAACCAGAGATATGTGACCTGCAATGCCAATACAGTTAAGTCTAACGTTTTGACTGCAAGGCCATAATCTTTGAAGGGAATAAATTTGATATTACCATGAATATGAAACAACAATGTGATATTATTAAATCAAAATGAAGTATGAAAGCCATGGACATGTTTAAATATTGCATACTAAATGAGACTACACTATAGTACTAACCTCCGGTAAATGCTTAAACAAGCACATCGTCACTGGCTGGAGAGACTTGATTTTAATAAGAGGAAAGCTTTTATCTAGTATTGCCTCTAATTTTTCATGAGAATCTTCATCTCCTGATTTAGAAATTTCCTCAATTCTCGATTGCAACTTTTCTCGAAGTTCTTCAAATACTGATTTATGGAAATCAAGTCGTTTCAGACCATGAAGATCTAAGAAGCACAATTAACATATGTAGTAGCAAGTTAAATAAAAACAAAAGAAAATTTAGAAAGAATAAAGAATATACCAGTCAATTTATATAGGTGCATATGATTGATTAAAATAGCGTGTTCTTAGCTGCCTATGTGTTAGTGAATCTGCACTGACTGCAGGTATTTTGTCGCCCAATACCAAAATATTGAATGGTTGATATTTGTCAGACGAAACAGTACCCAATGAAATTTGTGAAAGTGTGATGCAAAACCTGACCTATGTTTGGATCACTCAAATTATATACTAACATAATTTTATCAGCCTTGGCATCAAATTCTATCAGACGTGCATCACATTACATCATGAATTGACTTTAAAAAAAACTTTACAGTAAAAATATTAATTTCTGTATTATTGAAAAAGACTTTTGCAAAAATCAAAAAAATTCATACTTGAACTAAAAACTTTTTCACCCCCAATAATAAGTAAATCCATTATATATCAAGAGTGTTTAACCTTATATATTTTTATATACTTTTACCTAATAAAGGCAAAGCTGGCTGAAGTGAAGGCAACAAAATGCTGTTCTCTTGCTGAAATTCCTCTATAGCACCCAGAGGATCAGTTGTATTGGTCAATGCTTCTTGTAAAAAAGAATGACCAGCTATACCCATGTCTTCAAGGCTTTGTGCCATAATGTTCCTATCTAGAATATTATCATTAAATTCACAACAAAATTATCAATCTAAAAAGTAATGACTTTTATTCACCACCATACGAGAACAGCAATCATAATAGTTCATCAACATATATTATCCAAATAGCAGCAAGTTACAAGTCAACTGTCTTATAATAGCTTTTAATTATTGCTTATATATAGCGTAATCCATAATACACAAATTCATAATTTGCTTCAGCATCACCTAATGCTAGGTAAGAAAAATCTTATTAAATAACCCGAATTCGAGGAAAAATTGTGTTTCAAAAAAAGGGAATTTAATTAATGCAAAAGTTGGTAATACAATCTAGGGGAAACACAATCTTAACTAAATTATGATTGAATGTAGATTATTTATTTTTATCATTACCAAAGAACTGTTAGGTATAGATCTTCGCAACAATTTAAACTTTAAGCATAAACAAAATGATTTATACATCAGTCCAGATGTATGCATGCTTTTTTGTCAGACTATAAACTTAAATTATCAATATAAAATCACAAAATGACGTTCATAACAAAATATTTCAAAATCCAGGTTTCCTGATTATCCACCAACAGAAAACTGGAGAGTATGTATATCAGGAAAGATTGCTGCGGCATTTAAAAAGCTCCAAAAAGTTGTATTATTCTATACATAAACAGTTAAAAACTTTGATTGACAATGTAATTTATTTCAAAGGTATTACAGATATTAGAACTTGCTATTCTGATAGTATATGTTCATGGGAAAAAAGCATCATCACTTTTGTCCAGCCATCTGGCAGAATCTGTTGTACCCCAACCAGAAAATCAAACTTGCAGGCAAACTAATAAAAGGTTAAAATATCAACAAGTTGATGCCATAACATTTTGGACTTTCTCAAATCCAACTTTTTCCACAATATTTTTAGTTTTAACTTTCTCTTCATGATTTGCCACAGAAATTAAACCGCCTTCTTTTTGTTTCCAACCACATCTTTCAATCCATACTTCCAATTCCTGCTCATTCAAGTCTCCGAGAATCGCACGAAGGTCTTCAATATCAATATTCTGATGAGACACAGACACAACATGACAAATAAACTTTCTGACTGCTTCTTCCAACCCTGCTACTCCACTGATTAGATCCGGTGTTGCATTGACCTCCTGCCAAAAATGAGTGAACTTGCAAGTTTCTATCAAATGATGTAAAAGAAGCAGGCGACCAATGCTTGGGTCCTCTTGCTGATTCTGGTCGATTAGACTGGTGCAGAGAGAAAAGTCTGGACTTGGAATAGTGGATAGAGCTTTCAGTAAGATTTGACAAACACTCTGTGTTTGAAAGTAAGCTGGATTGAACTGATAAAGTTTCAAAACAGCTAGATTTGCGGGCAAGTCATAAGAACCGGAATGAACTTGCCAGTCCACATGCTTTTCAAGAACTGCTAAATTTTCCGGATTATATCGGTTTATTCCTTGCAACATTCTAGATATTGTTTCTGGTGATATTGGAGCATCCATTTTTTTGTTAGTAAAAAAACAACTAGAAAAACAAAATATGTAGCAAGTTAACAAATGTCAGAATGTTACTGGACAGCTTTATTATAATACTGTAATAATAAAACAGCCAATCGAATAAGGCTAGAATGATTACATCAAGAGCCATATTGTTCAAATGGATTTAGTGATCTGGGATAGTTTCACATTTTCTTTCTGCAGTTCCGAAATAAGCTCAATACTACACTAACTACAGTACTAGCAGTTTTCCAGATACTGCATAACCAATCTTTTACACCCTGAGGTGGTATCAGTATCAGTCAGTCAGTGGTATTGAGAATTTATTATCTGACAATCAGACAAATGGAATTTGACTTTTCACATTTTAGGATAGGATTTACATGTTCATTCCGGGGGAGAGGAAAGCTGATAAGACGGCTTAATCATATGGCGAACCACAGCCTCTCGTCCGGCTTACCAGTCCAGGTCGGGTATGGGATTGGTTAGTTACGGTATTTGTTTTCGGAAGCATGGACTTGATGGTGGAAGAAGCCGTAACCGACCAGCAGTTACCTGAACCACCCTACGGGCTACGGCGGCGAGGAGTCCAGCAATCCTCTCGCACATGATCATCCCCGCATGAGATTCGAACCTGCGATCCCACGAAGAGTAATCAGAGATGCGGTGGCGAGCGTATTCCTAACGCTTAGCACGATGCGCCACACCACCGAGCCAAGCACTTAACACTGAAACAAGATTTTAATATAGGCTAATTATGAAAAAATGAGCTTTATTCGGTGTATAATACTGTAAAAGATTGATTGGGCATTCCATTTATGCATTCGTAAATATCGCACTGCTATACAAGACCGTTTTCAGGTTTTGTAAATTCTATTATACTGTTATACGGTACCAAATTCTATGCATTTACACAGCTAACTTAGTTCTGCAGTTATTATAATTTTGAAATTCCTAAACACCGATAACTGCAACTCAGGGTAGCCTACATTATTTCCTGAATTCTGTATTTTTTTTGTAAAGTTTGTACTGACATATTGCTGGACGAAGTACGAGTCGGTAACTTGGTGACTGTAACATACCGTACGGCAGTACGGTACCGTAAGTCTGTACACTGTAAGTGAAACTTGAATATTAATAAATACCGTAACTTCACGCGAGAGAGAGAGAATTTATTATTTCGTCACGCGGTGATATAACTTTAACATTCAAAAATATCGCTATCACTTTTACATTATACATTTATATTACCGGTGCCCCTGTGCTGACTGCAACTCTGATGTTCGTAAATATCGCTTATCCATTATGGTTATACAATATATTAGTATTAGACATTACTGCATTACACGAACGTCAGGACGTTGTCGAAGGAGACTTTTAGACAAGCAGCGTGTGCTTGCTGACCCCTGACCCTGTATATCAAGTGCCGACTGCCGAGATGCGCGGTTTAGGTGACGTCTCTCACTCGGCGACAATCGAGCACCGAGGTATCACTGTAATTATCTCCCACGTAGCGTTGCCAACCGTCCTTTATTTCAAAGGACAATCCTTTAATCAAGCTTTTCTGTCCTTTTTAGCATTCAGAAGAAAAAGTGCTAATTGTCCTTTATTCTTTCCAACGTCGTTTTGCCCGATAGTTATAGACTTATAGTACTGTGTTTGATCAATATATTGTTCCGTACTTCCGTTGTTAAAAAACGCCTCCGTCCATGTATCTGCAAGCTTTTAAATATTTCTTTTAATTTCGCTTTGGTCCGGCTCAAATAGCCAAAAAAATAACAATTTTCTTACATTGTTTGTCAGTTTGAGTCAATGTCAAATAAACATTAATGAAAACACATGAAGATTGTTTTAATATATCTTTTTAGCATGTCTATATATAATTTTTTTATTTCATTGTTTTATATCAGGGATGGCGAACCTTTTTCAATGAATGGGTAAAAATTATATTTTTCATCGCGGGCAGAAGAGAGTGGGTCACAGATATTTAATCAAAGTTTGTATCTATAAGAAACTTCTGAAACAAATCTATAAGCTTGTGTTGGTGTAGTTGGGCTTCACTTATGCAGCACTTCTAGCAGGGACTTTTTATGGCACTCGATTTTATGAAATTAAAGTACGAAAAAACGCATATAAATTACCAAAAACGTTTAGGATGATAAAGAAAATTATTTTACGGTTCCAAAGATTTTGGAGGGAATTCCACTGTGATAGTGTTATATTTTTCGATCAGCTTTCAACCACATTAAAGCACTTTTATACTTCTCCATTGTTATTTCAGATTTCTAGGTTTTTATTTCGAGTCTGAATAATTTTTTTTTCAACGGTATTGTAGGCGAGAAACTAATAAAATGCAACTTAGTAGCATTTAGTTCTCGTACCCCTAACCCCTAAAACAGTCTGCAGATACGCTTCCGAAAGAGACAAAATGTTGCGAGAAATGAAAAGATCAATTGCATTTTATGACATAAACGATATCAGAGCCAATAGTTGAAAACGGTGGTGCAGACATGCGTCAAAGATTAGGGGTTTCGAAAATGACCATACCGACCCAGAAATTAATAATTTGAATATGAGCGATCGCAGCCCTGACTGCCCACCTGACGGTACATTATAATAGTTTAGTTATTGTTAAATTAATTTAGAGTCGGTTTTATCAATTTTGAGTACCGGTACTGATATGATAGCATTTTTTTATTTTATTTTTGCGTTGGCGGTTTACGAATAAAACTCGGTGGGTCACTTTGTGACCCGCGGGTCGGTGGTTCGCCATCCCTGTTTTATATTGTTCTTTCAAGTTACAAAATAAATGATGACGGTCATCTATGTCCTTTATTGAAACTTTTTATAGTTGGCAACCCTACTCCCACGAAACCCGTGCAGAGGTGCAATGACAAACGTACTTCTAACGAACGAACGATTAGCGTGATAATTGATGGTTCCCAAACCTGGCGCTTACAAACTGGTGCACATGTCCATGTAACAATGGTTTAAAATAAATTAACCACCCGTCGTTTGAAAACACCGATAGCGTAACTATTTTTAGTCTAGTCTGTCACAGTTTATTCGAAACTAAATTTTGATTACTGCAAATAAACTAAAACTCATTGAGTTAAAACACAACTATAACCTGTCACATAACTTGCAAAATCACGAACGCGAGTCAGTGGGTATTTCTAAAACACGACATAACAATTTTTGGCTATGTTATTCTTAACTCTCATCCAACAATTGCTTAATTATTTTAACTCAACAGACATGTATCTGTGCAAGATTTAACTGAACTAAAGATGCAAAGAGCTACAATACGAGAATTATTATTTTCGGTGCTGGAATAAATAATCATGAATTCAGCTATACTACGCGTTATTCATACAAAGCACTGTGATGTTAATTTGATTCGTGTATAATCATTGTTGCTCAATCATCGTTGATCAATCATTCCGAAATTTAATATTTTCGGTAAGCAAGGATAATTTAGTAGACTGAAAAATGATATTTTACACATATAACTCCACCAAAAAGGCACTGATCACGAAAACAATTATAAATGTAATATGACAAAGGAAAGGAGGAAATATTTAAATTTTAAAGTGATAGCATACATTAAGTACGATAAAAGCGCGGTGACACGTCATACAAGGAATAACTTGGTGATTGTAATGTTTAGCGGTGTAGCGCACTAACATAACCGGTGTCATTTCTCCGAATCATTTCTGCAATGGGCCGAGCAGCGCACAATATGATTAAATCAGACTCGAATTTGAGGACGAAAATAATTATCAATACACCAATCAATAAGACATTGAAATATGAATATTTTGAATATATTTATCCCTTAGTAAATACGATTAGTGGATACTGATGAGTTACAACAAATTCCACTTCGTGGTCCGGTATTTCTTCGAGTTGTAGAAGTTTTTTCACTTCCATCGCCATTACATCAGTAGGGTCCTAGTCGTCAGTAGAATGTCCTGAGTTTCTCATTTCGTAGGATTGATATCCGCCTATCCGGAGTAGCTTTTAAACAACAATTTGAACTCCTTCAAGTTTTATATCAAGTTCAAGATTTTCTATTCTTTCTTCCGTTTCTGTTTGGATTTGATCATATATATATATTTTTATAGTGACCCAATGTTGCAAAACCCCGTTGGTGTGCTCCAACATGTAAAAGAAATTTGGATTAGATATCCTTAATATCTATCTTTACGTTAGAGTTCACTGACTTCACAAAGTTTGGAGACTGAGCATATATGGCACAGCATCCACCAGGCATCATTTCCCCTTCAAATAAATCTAAGTAATGTACTTTGATGTCCTACCATTGTTGGAAAATAAATCAAACAACCAGCAAAAACGTTACTCAAGTCTCGATTGTTTTTCCGCCGTATAAATCAGTCAATAACGATACCCGGATGACATTACAGTAATGCAATCGACTACCGAATCCGCGACGTCTGTGTTATATTTGTACAGTAATACATATAGAGAGGGAGATAATAAATACATTCTAAAAACATACCATAAAAATAACATCCCCAGCACAATTTATTACTGGGGAAGCGATCTATGAATAAAATAAAGCTTATTGCACGCCAGCTGGAATTTGATTGTTCGGGTCGGTGATTATGATCGCAATTAGTTCTCATCCACAGTTCAGTCTAGTGATGCATCGTCACTGTCATTCACAGTAGTATATACGAGTTAAAATACAATCCAAGTAAGCAAATGCATGCGTGTATACAGTTTCTGCTCTATTTTTTACTCAGATATTTTCTCTCTAAAGCCAAATATCTACTTAATGTTGTGCATATATTTAAATGCTCCAAAATATAAAAAATTACCGCATGTTTTTAATAAAGTGTTTTGGAAGCCAATTCACTATTACAAAGTTAAATTATATTTATCAAATTTGACATAAACCCAGGCCCTCCCATTCGCACAAGAAATGGACTCTTTTAGCACTTGTCATATCCGCAAGGCTCATAGCTTCATACAGGACCGGATAACGAAAAAACAGATCCTTCCTCAAATGAGCGTCTTACGCGAAAAAACAGTGAACACATCGCAGAGTAACCAACCCAACGCGCCAATCAGATATATTGAATACGAAACCAAATCCACGGTAAATTAATGAATTTCATTATGAATCCACAGAAGAAGTTGGAACTACGACTTTAAATGACTGGTAAATTTAAAAAATGAAAAATATTCAGCATTTGTAGCATAAATGGAATATTGAAGTGGCTATCAAATTTAAAATTTATCGGTGCATGAAAACAAATCAATGTTAAAATGAGTGAAAGTGATTCAAATACGAAGAAAAATTAGCCTATTACTTTTACGATGAAATTATTAAATTAGCCTACTGCCAAGAAGTTGCCTATTTGTTTAATTCACGAGCTATTAAGTTATAAGACAAACTGGGTAATAACGGACATCCTGTCATTGCACCAATTACATTTTTAGTCCTTGCGACTTGATATTATTGGCGAAAAATAGCAAATTTACTACTCTTCTTACATTCATACATAATAAAAACACTTCGTTCTCAAATTCTTCGTTTTTATTCATTACACGATAGAAAACATCGACTCTCTTAGCACAAAAACGTTTCTGAGAAATTTCTTGATGATGATAATCTAGATGCCAAGTAAAGGTAGTCTAATGTAATTAACCTGAATAGGTAGTCCAAAGGCTTTTACTGCACTATTCGACATAGAACACCGTCGGCGGTATTTAAAGGATCAAACATAATTAATTCAGCGTTTGAGTCTCCATCTTTGACAGCCCGGTGCCGATACTCTTTTTTGAGACATGATACATAATGTGTTTCCTTCGGTACGTTTTCCCCTCTTAAACGCCGGATTCCATAATTCAAACAGTCTTATGTTCAAATGGTAGTCAGTAATAGGTGGATTGTCACTTTTTCAAAAGAATTCTATCATTCTAAGAAAAAAGTACTGTAACAAAATAAGTATAGAGAACAAGAAGTAGAACAAGAAGGATGCACGGAGCGAAACCATTCAACACAGCCGAATTGCTTAGTCCAGTGGTTCTCAAACTTTATGTCACTGCGGACCCCCTATGTTTTTCTGAAGTAACCGCAGACTCCCATAATTTTCAAATTGGAAACACAATAGAAGAACATAGCATAGACCAGGCGTCGGCAACCTCCGGCCCGCGGAGCAATATAATCCGGCCCGAGACGCTTCACTGAATTATAGTAAAAAATTATAGCTGTTTTGTCGATTATCTTCTTTACGCAAAAGAATTTACGTGTAGACTAAATTATATTATAACGTAACAAGTATATAATTCACAATAACTTGTTTAATGAGCCTATAATCTAATTATAATTTAGACAAAGGGCAACAAAACGCAGAAAAGTTGATGCTAAGTGCAAATGGTTTAATGGCGCAAAAATATTCAAATGGTCAGTCTTCGCGCGCTGCTTAAAATTTAACTTCTGATCTGTGTGATAAAATGTGATTCATCGGTCATCCATTCGATTTTTAACTTTCCAAAAATATGTGCGGCCCGTCAATGACTTGCAACCTTTAATTTTGGCCCGCGAGCGACAAAAGGTTGCCGACCCCTGGCATAGACTATAGAGCAATTTGGACAACATTTACATTAGCTACCACTCCTCCTTATCTTATGTGATCTTGCACATCAAGTTTGTTTCTAGCTCTAGTCTTGTCTTGAACAAGTGTAGAAAACCCATGTCCACATAAGTAATTGGAGATGAAGGGGATGATAATTTTGAATTTAGTGGCGTTATGCTAATAACTACTTGTTTTTGCGCGATATATTCATGAATATGATATCAGACCTGAATTTTTATTTTACCCTCCTTTCAAAACTACAGCGAAAAGTGCAGATGTAATTGAAAAAAGATCAACATTTTTTGATACGAAAGGCCTAAATTGGGATGAGCTTTTGTCGTATTTTCCCTGTTTAGCCATTATGCTGCTAACAGAATGACTGGGAAACTTCACAGTAGCGGTAGTCGGACGAAATCGCTGACGAGGGCGATCACGAAACCACGTCACAGTGCGAATGAAAACGAAATCCATGGAGCACACAGAACTTTTTAAAATAAATGGAACAACAGAAAGTTTTTGCGGGCCTCCTGATATTCCCTCGTGGACCTCAGTTTGAGAACCCCTGGCTTAGCCGCTTGCTAAAAATTTATCATTACAAGAGCAATGGATGTCGAAAAATATATTAGATTTGCGGTGTAACAACGTTTTGCGTTAGGAGTAAGTTTCATCACATTGTTATATAACATGATTGTCCCGAAACTGATAGAAGTTAATTAGAACTTATCGTTGGGAAAGTGAATATGTCAAACCTCCATCCAAATCTGCCCTTTTAGTAACGAAGACTACATCTATGTATTGTACCGTGTCTGTCGTTATTACTCCATAGTTATACATAGTACCTCGATTATGTTTGAGAAAAGATCCAAGATTCGAGTTACAATTTGCTGTCGACTTGATATGTGAACATGATTGGGTAGTCCCGAAGTATGTGAACCAAGATGGCAGACACCGGAACGTAGTATGTGTACCAGGTTAAGGTGAGGCCATAATTTTATTGCAATTTTTCTGATTTCAGTTCTATTACGAGTTCGGGGACTAGCCAAGTGACTTCCGTACACATACTACGGTGTCCGCCATCTTGGTTCACATACTTCGGGGGTCCCCATGATTGAGGGGCGTTTGGAAATGATATAACGAGAAAAATCTATTTCAAGTAAAAACTACACACACCCTGGTTGTTTTCATTCCCGTCCAAATTCTAAGGGATGAGGAACCATCCGGTATTATAGCAGAAATTTGAGACTGCAGTAACTGGTCCTGCTCGGCGTTGCAAATGTTTCCTATTTCCATTCCACGTCCTTTGCAGACATTTTCTGCTTCGTAATAGTTTATGTTTTCATCCGTTTTCAGAATTTGATTTGTTTCACGGTTGCCACAGAACGCTGGAAAGAAATTGTTTTACTTAATTTGAATATTTATGATGAAAATTTACTCTTCGTATTATCTTTGTTTGATAAACGGTTAAATGTATGAATCGGAACAAATTCACCTGGCTCAATTTTTCCCAATAGGCCATTGGCTGCTAATCTCACACAAAAAAAACTGACTTGGATCATTTTGAGGGTACTCCCGTGGTATGTGTACCAGGTTAGGGTTAGACCATAATTTTATTCCTATTTTCCTTATTTAAGTTCTCATTTTGAGTGCTTCTATTATCATCCAGAATTGTATGGACATCCTATTCTATGGCGCTTTCGAAGCAAAATAATTTGTTATGAATGTATATTGCTTGGCGATTATACCGCAAATAAGAATTTCTTCGAGTGAAATATATTTTCGAATAAATTGTGTTTTTCAATCACTCAATTATATTTTTAAAAACTAAGACGATGCTCTTTTATTTCGAATGGGCTTCACTGTCAAAAGATCAATACTCAAGTACACGAAATTGTAAGGCGACTGACATATTAGCAAAACCCTGCTGCAAAAATACACGATGTCATAGCAACTTGCTCTCCGTATTTGTAAAACGCTAAAAAAACTTGTGGACAGGCAATGTCGGGTCGGAAAATTTCCAGTCCTTCCAATTATAACGTTAGTTCAATATATATTGCGTAGAACCTTGAACAAAGCTGGAGGCGCAGGTAAACGTCATATAAAAGAAGACTGATAGGATTAAACTTACTGTCAAATAAACTTCCTTTGCAAACTCCTCCAAAAATGCAGATGAAAGCAACTATTACGGAATATCTAAACATTTTTAACTTTGAACAAGTGGATTTACAAACTGGGAGGATTTCAAGTCAAACCAATGCACTTGCTATAATTGAACAATGCCTAGTTTCTAAATATATACATTGCTTCATACTTTTTTCTAAAAGTAGTACCCAATGTTTCTGAGAAAAATTTGTACTGTGCTAATTAAACCTTAAATAATAATACACCAAGTAAAATACACACTCAATATTGCAATTCGGATTTATATTTCCTGCTATTGACAGGTTAAAGGAATTTTTGTCACGACACAATGCTACGTTGAAGATGCAACAGTACGAGTACTTGAAAGGCAAAAAATGAAGTAGGAATTATTAGAAGCTGATTCTCCTTTTCCCATATCACTTCTAAATGAAGTGTATAATAACATAATATATTTGCGTAATGTCGGTCGATCACTATGGTTTTAATAAACAGGCACACTTAAAAACATTTCACATGAGGAAAAATTATCAAATAATGTGCCGGTCAAAAAATAATAACATATATTTGCATAATAAAATGCAGTGCTGGGCACCATTATGCGTAAAAAAGGCACACATCTCACATAAAAAACATGTACATGCCAAATCATGTACAAACACAATTAACTCCAACTTTAGTGAGAATTTTGCTACTGTTTCGTTTCCAATTCAGGATTGCAAACGAGGCATTAAAAAAGGAGTTTTGCAACACGTAGCTCTACAGCGACTCACAGCCAATTTATTTACAGGCCTTGAACATGTATCCCGTCTCTTTTATACCGTTTAACTATTATGCAGATACTGTTACATTTTTGAGGCAAATAAACATACATACATACATTTGCTTCGTTTTGAAGATAGAACTAACTGGATGAAAATTCGGACAACAGTTTGAGAGCTCAGGAATGAAGTATGACAATGATTATTATATAAATCTGGACTGTAAAGTATAGGTTTCATCATATCAATCCCTCTTCAGTTGATCGGCGCACCAGAAAAAATGATTTTTTATTACAATGATAAAGTCGTTGCTAACTTGGCACCAGGCTCAAAATCCTGCTGTGCATCACCCAGAAAAGATCTCACCGGCTCATGCTTTTGTTGCGCGTCTCGTGACCACATGCAGGGTCGCAGCAAGTTGATATCTCACTGGGTGTCAAGGTGGAGCTCTGGAATAATCAGTAATTTATTTTTCCACCAAACAGAAAAAAACACTTTATGCAAATAAATATAATAAAGGAATTTAAATACGGCCTTCCAGGGCGAATGGAATCGCGAGAAACTAAAACTGGTTAACGAGCAGCGACATATTATACTGTTCTTGAGAGTTTTCTGGTTTAAACAGAGAAATATTCATAACCTTTTACTTGTATGATAATATTAATCAAGACAAGCATGCAGAACGGAAAAAGCACGCATTCTGATTTTCAGGTTTCTGAATCTTGCGAGATTTGGCGAAGCGCTTTCACGATGAATCGGAACCAAAAAAGCGAAAAGTTTGATTACTCGGTGCTAAAATGTCGCCGGGCCATTATTACCGCGCCTATCAAACAGCAATATCAAACGGATCGCAAAAAGCACGCATGCTGATTTTCAAGTTTCTGAATTTTGCAAGATTTGACGGAGCGCTTTTGCGATGAATCGGAACCGTAAAAGCGAAAAGTGTAAATTTTTTTTTTTTTTTTATTTTTTTTTTACG